>JABSTR010002959.1:0-50030 GCA_013339765.2 Haemaphysalis longicornis | reverse complement strand
AGTCTCTATTCAAATTTCCATAAAGCATGCACTGGGACTTCCTTTAGTCTGCCACCTTTCCCGATCTGTGGTAGACTTGGCTACACACTCAATCTTGCAGCCTTCGGATTTTTTGTTCGAATCCCATCTCGGTCCAAATATACATTACCTGGTTTCAACTCAGTTGCCGAGCGTTTTAGTTTTTGATGCGTCGGCTATTTTCTTGTGCTTTGTAAGCCGTAGTGCGCACCCCGTGGTTTTGATATGCTCATGATTTTCTGCCCGCCCAGTGACCTAATACATTTGCATTAAAGAGAAAAACACTGCCGAAAATTAGCCCCTTGGGCTGCCAAAAGCACAGCCTTTACTACTAGCATTAGTTATCTCGTTCTAATCCCAAACCACAGTAGCCCGAAGTTTCTAACACCAGGGCTTCGAACTTGCAAAAAAACAGAAACATTTTACTCACCTGAACTGGAGCTACAAGGAGCACCAACGCTACACCCACCCAACCGATGAACGCTCTGAGAACCTCTAGGAATGCCTCTTACAACCCCGATACCAAACTCACCAGGCATTGCTTGGCGGGTGTTTCCATTGTAGTTTGCTCCAAATGCATTTCCGCCACTTGATGCACCGATGCTACCGCCGAGGCTTCCTTGGAGACCTGCCCTGGAATTTCTGTCGAAACCTCCACCCGATCTTTGTGCGGGAATACCGTTAACTCCAGGCTGGAAACCTGAGCTGGGTGGATTCGGTTGTGGCTCTTGTTGTTGAGGTTGACGTAGTTGTTGTTGCCTAAACAGTTGCTGTTGTAAATTTTGTGTTTGTTGCTGTGATTGTTGTGCTTGTTGTTGTGGTTGCTGCTGCAGTAGTAGTTGTGGTTGTTGTGATTGTTGTTGTTGCAGTAGTAGTTGTGGTTGTTGTGGCTGTTGCTGTTGTGGCTGTTGTTGCTGCTATAGCTGTTGTTGTTGCTGCTGCTGCTGTAGAAGTAGTAGCTGCTGTTGTTGTAGTTGTTGTTCTTGTTGTTGTGGTTGCTGTTGTTGCAGTTGTACCTGCTGTGGTACTTCTAATTGTTGTCGCTGGTGTTGCTGTGGTACTCCTTGTCCGTATTGTCCATTGAGGATTCCTGCAGTTAACGAACACAAAATATGGCAAGTGCGCACATTATAAAGCAAGTTGCCCTCATACACCGTAAAATATGGTAATTGCACAAAGTATACGAAATTATGAAGGTCTGTCGCTAGCATCTGCACCTTACACTTTTTGTTTAAATTAAGCTTTTTAACCTGAATTATTTCTGGACAATTATAACACCTAAAACTGCATCATTGATTGATTGATTGATTGATTGATTGATTGATTGATTGATTGATTGATTGATTGTAGGGTTTAACGCGCCGACGCAACGCAGGCGATAATGCGCGCCTACGGGGGCGCTCCGGAATAATTTTGACCACCTGGGGATCATTAACGTGCCCCGAAATCTCGTACACACGGGCGTTTTTGTTTTTCATCTCCATCAGAAAAGCGGCCGCCGCTGCCGGTATTCGAATTTGCAACCTCATGCTCAGCTAAAAATGAATCAACAGGACTCTCCAGCGTCTTTAAATACAACCCAATTATTCCCTAAAATTTACGCCATTGGAATAATTTGGAGGTGGAAATTCATAGAGAGAGAACACATTTCTTTAAAAAGTTAAAATACTAGCAATGGCAATGCAGGCTTAGTGCAAATTAGTATATATATAAACAAAAACGAAGCGCCTGTTATTAAACTAAATGAGAAATTTGGAATTCAAGCACTAGCACATCTTTTTCTCATGTTTCAGTAACCTAACAACTTCCTCGTAGGTTTAAATTGTTCTACTTTTTGTCTCACTAATTAGTTGGTTAAATTTCAAAGCAGTTGCAGGACGCCACAAATATTTAAAACTAAAGTGTTAATGCTGAGCAAGAAATATTACGATGATGGCTGTTGGCTTTAACCACTAGAAAAAAGAATCTATGTGTAGATTACATCCGGGTGAAGACCTTATTTAGATGTCACTTTGTACGCTCCGATACACAATAAAATATTGGGTAGCAAAAACGTTTAGTGGGGTATCAGACCATGCGGCGCTTTAACCATCAAAAATACATTAGTCTGATAAACCTAAATGAGCGAAGTATTTATAATATTTGTCTAGCATTTTGCTGATTTTGTAAAGCAGTTAATGCACCTAATGTCTACTAATTCCCACAAGTATTTTCTTGTTTGGTTTAGATGCAGCTTTGCATGTTGATACTTTATATAACTATTTCAATATAGTGCTCGTTCAGAGTTTTCACCAGATAAATTACGCGGAAATTCACCGGCAACTGACTTCATGTGCCTCAAAAAAAGGACAACCTGCTCAGTGTTATAGAAATTAAGGAGGTAACGTTAAATGCAATAACCGATAATTAAAGCCCATATGTCAATCGGAGCCTCAAAACCTATTGTTTTCAAATGGTCACTCGTGTTCATAACGGCACATTGAAAAGGGAGAATGTAGAAAAATATAGAATCAGTTTCATCAAACGCGACGACGATACTTGAACGCGAAGCTTTCTCGTGACGGAATATTTAGCTGTTTAAGTTTTCCAAACCGCTTTGACCATATCGAAATGGAGTAATCCAATAAACGCCCGCTACATAACACGCAGGACCAAGGTTTGATTCGGCGTTTTCGCGTTACAGATTCCAGCAGGGAGAACACTGAAACTTCGCTTTAAAAGCAAAAATCAACCTCAAATGTTACTGCTTTTAAAGGCCGGAATAGTGAGCCTGAAATCTGCCTCATAGAGATTTAGCGACTTGATTTTTTTCTCACGTGGTGACATTTGTTTGGTTTCCGCGCCTACTCGCAGTTTGACACATTTTTAAAGCGAACAGGTGTCCCTCTAGTAGAGGAACCATGTCATCTTCCTACGGACTTCAACGGCCTGTCGAAGCAGCCTGAGGTTGTGGATGGAACACAAGATTTTCACTGAATTAAGACAGTGATTCGAGCTAGTTTATGAACATTACACAGAAAGCAAAACAAGGTAAAAAATGGAACATGAAAAAACAACACACTGCGCTGACCAGAAACTGGTGGTATATTCCGCGAGCTGCGAAAAAATAACAAAGGAAGAGAAGAAACGGGGTCCAGAAGGAACCACGATAAGTAAACGTAAATACGAAATACAAACTCAAAGGGACCATTCAAGTTGCAATGAACACGCAGGGAACAGTACAGATAGGATATAGCTGACAAACCCCGTAGCGAAGATGCCGAAGCGCCCAGAAGGTCCTTCTTGAACCTTCTCGACGCTCTACCTTCGCTCTTTGCTTGTAGATTTCAGCAGCGATTTCTGCAAGAGAGACATCTGCATAGGTTCATGCTTTACCTCCGTGCTGCGTGACCTCCTGCTGGGACGCCATGACTGGCAACTCAAGCTCATGCTTGGGGCCTTCAAAACTAAGTGAATCTTTCCATACGTTAACGAAATTTTGGAGCGTTTTAAATGTGCGACTGGTGACTTGGACGAGGAAGTGCAGCACATCACGAATACCTTCAGGTATACTCTTGCTGAACTTACCCTTACACGAAAACTTCAAACGCAAAATCATCTGTGGTTTTTGTAGGTCCTGCCGCGTTTTGGCTAGGTCATGTCTGTTGGAGGTACGCATTTTAATTGCGGAAAAACTACTCCCATTCAAATCCGGTTAGTTCAAAATCATTAAACGGAGCGTTGTCTTGGCCGCATTCAGGTATTTTGTGAATAGGTCATGCCCGCGTGAATCAGAGTTTGGTTTAGAGTAGATGGTGATAAAGCTTTTTTCGGCGTATTCTTTGGGGCCTTTCTGAGTGGCTTAGCAGAGGTATTACTAGGGCAACTGCACAAAAGCAACGCCAATTGCGGAGCGATACGCTAGGGAAAGAAACTGCAATCTCATATGTGCATATCGTGTCAGACATGCTGAATAAGGTGGTAGGACGTGCTGGAATTCCAGTGGCACTCTCGGCTCCTAAGAGACGGACTGGTCTCTGCCAATGTGTACACTTTGAAAAGCAGAGGGGTGTCTTATGCGTGAAAGACTACTCGACACCTTGCTTGCCCTGTCAGTGTAGTGTATCGTATTAAATTCCGCTTTTGTGTGCAAAGATCTATATTCTTCAGACCGCGCGGTGTTTGAATGATCGATTACGAGAGCATGCAAACACACTCAAAACCAGCGCAGGCAGCAGTTTCGCGACACACTACCGCGACTGCAAGGGCTTTCCAATGTGCCCAGACACGCGGGTTGCGAGAGGCTATAAGAGGTAGCTCGTGCGGAAAATTCACGAAGCATGCACAATCCTCAGTGCAGGAAACAAAAGTGTTAGCATGTCGTCTGAAAGCTTACTAAACAAGGGGGTCTTTATGGGAAGCCTTGAAAAGAAAGCTGTACTGTCTGTGGCTGCCTTGCTCCCGCCCCCTTTATTCCTGATAGCTTTGCTTCGTGTTTGATAGTTTTGTATCTTCACTGCTCACTCCGTGTTGTTGTTTTCACTTTCTATTGAGAATATACATGTTTTTATTGTGGTTCCTTCTCGCCTCTCTTTCTTTTCTACATTTGATATATTTTTGCAGGCCCCCAATGAACCGCCAGTTCATCTCATCATAAATGTGTTTTGTCTTTATTTGTACCGTTTGTTAGTGCTGTTTTCAACTCTGCTGAATATCTCCACAACAGTGCTGTTAGACGCTTCTAATTCCTCTTGTCCAGCTTTTACTCACTGAGACGGCAAACATACTGGTTTTCTGACAGTTGGTATTCTACTGGATGGAATTTGTGCCAGAAACACAGCCCTGAGTTTGTGCCTTCAAAGCTTACGTGCTGTTTTAGCGCTGTTCTTTACGTTGATCTGCTTTCAATATCTGCCAACATCACAGAACACCCGCGTCACTCCGCCCGGCCCCCTTCAGGCACTAAATGTTCTCCAAGAACTATTGCTACTTGTTAGGCAAGACCTCCCTGGCGTGTTTTTTACTTCAACCTCGGGAAACCACTTGCACCGGCCGCACATGACGCGACCCGGAATGCTATAATTTGACGCTCAAAGCAGCTGCGCTACTGACATGGCAGAGTGCACGTATCGACATCATTCTTCTTACGCCCCTAATCAACTGCGCACTGACAGGGGACGCTAACTCTTCCCAAGCTTGTCCAAAAAAATTCTCGGCTTTGCTCGATAATATAAAATTTGCCACCGCCGGCCATCTCTGAATCAGTGGCGGCCAACCCGAGCGCCTGAATATTCGAGAAACATGCTCTGACAGCTGCTAGTGGGGTGTCGATCGGCAGAATGTAATGTTCGCAAAACATTTTTCAGATAACATTGTCCTTTATTCCCTGTTTCACCTGCCATAGCTGCAACATCAATTTATTATTGTACACTTTTGTTAACTGTACTGCAGCTAATCCCGGTGAGGAAGCGCGCCTTAGGATTTTTAAGTCTGCTACGCCATGTTAACTTTCTCGAGTCTAATTAACTGCATTCTCCAGCTCCAACAAGCTACTTTAATAATGCTGGGATTTGATAGTTCGTATAGGTTTTATCGTTCCTCATCTGACACCCACCCATCCCGGGACTCCTCTGCTAAGCTCCTCCCCAGTACACCGGCAAGGATCAAGTGATCCGCCAAGTTACCATCATCACTGATGACATCGCTTCGCTGCAAAATTCCTCGGCACAGCAGTGGAATGACGCGGTCACCATCGCTCGGCTAAAACACGTGTCTACACTTCATATCTGCTCCATTTTAAAACATCCTGGGAGGGTGTCTTTTCTATGCGGGTTATGTAACCCACTGGTTTGTGCAGCCTGCAACAAGGACGCAGTTTGCCTATCGTGTACATAAGAAGGCTATGCCGTTGCCCGCACTGCCTCCGGTTAACCTGTAAATACACTAAATATATTCATGTGCCCCTGTTTCTTACTGTCAATGTGTCTAAAAAGGGAAATGATGCTATACGTTGGAACACCCTTCCTCTTATTACTCCACTATAAGGGCTGTGTGCTTGGACGTAATTGAATGACAAATTCTTTGTCTGTAGTTCTGTCGCAAACAGTCGAACAAATTTATTGTCAGCAGCGTTGCTTCCTTATCCCGGAAGTTTAAATACTCTCAATGGCAAAACATCGCTGGGCGGCATACCGTTGTAGATTCGAAAACTTTGTTAACTTGACACAAAGGGTATAATCTCGATTACCCTGTAGAGGGCTCTGGAAAACCGTATAAAATATTGTTTTCTGATGCCTGGGGTATCCCTCACAGCTGAACAACTGTTTTGACATATCTGGATTATGTACTTCCTGAGCTATAAGCATTCACTGGGTTAATTGTGCGCGAAATTGAATAATAATACAACAATCTTCATTTCGGAATATTCGCATTTTCTCATAAAAGGTAGGACAGGAATAAACACCTGTCTTCTATAGGTTGCTTGTTTAAACGTTTCGAGCTATCATCATCCTTGCCGTCGTCATTATGCAATTCGGGCCCACTGCATCACGAAGACCTCTCAGAATCACGTCCACCCGCTCTTATCCTGCGCTGCCCGAGTCCATTCCTTGCTTCCGAATTGTTTTGCTTATTCCGCCCCTCTGTCTAGTTATTGTCCTTCCCAATCTGCTAGACCCATCTCTCGGTAGCCACTGTATTATCTTGGTGGTTCACCGGTCGTACCTTTCCCTACATGGCCAGCCAAAGACGTTTTCTTTTTGTTAATTTGAGCTATACTACCTTCTACACGAGTTTGTTCCCTGATCCCGGAGGCTCATTTCCTGTCCCTGAGGGACACCGCTATAAGAATTCATTCCATGGCTCGTTCGGGCGACCTACCTTTGCTTTCCAGTTGTTCAGTAAGCCGCCTAGTTTTCCTTCTATACATCACCACCGGCAGCACGTATTCGTTGTATTCAATTTCGTTCAGTGACAGAGGTAACATATATTCATTACTTGGGAGTGTTCGCCCAGTGCTCCCCCAGCACCTACATATTCTGCGCCTAATTTGTTTCTTGTGTTATGGATCAGCACTGAAACCTTGCCCAGTGTTCTACTGTCTTTCTACTATTCTACTTTTAGCGTTACCTAAGATGAGACGCGCGCTTTCAGAATGCTTATTTATAATTGGTTAAAGCTTACCCATATAGATTTGCAGCTCCACGGCCAAGTTTTATCATTGTAGTTACTCAAGCATTTTTGCTGGGACTCTGTCGAGTAACTCAGCTAGACAATACCGTCTGCAATACTAATATTCCTCAGGTATTCCCCGCATATTCGTAATCCCACGTTCTCCTAGTCGCGCGTCCTGAATACCCCCTCCCGACGCGCAGCAACTGGTTTTGTACATATGGTATCTCCCTTTCGCACTCCTTTCCTGTCCTGCAATTTTTCGCTCTTCTTCTGAAGGATTACCCTGCCTGTAAATCTTGTATGCACATCGTCTAGCACTCTTATGTACGTCCTGGACTTTGAACACTTTAGGCACTGCTCCGGGGATCCCTAAATCAAACGCTTTGTCAGAATCTATATATGCCATGTAAAGGGGATTATATGTTCCGCGGATTTGTCAATTACTTAGCTGACGACATGGATATGATCTATGTTAGAGTATCTGTTCCTGGACCCTGCATGCCCCCGGGGTTATAAATCTAGGCTGTCACTCATGCCGTTCACTATTACTTGGGTAAACAGTTTGTATGCAACTGAGAGTAGGCTTATGGGTCTCGAATCCTTAATATCTTTGAAATCTCCCTTCTTGTGAATCAAAATTATGATGGGGTTTGTCAGGCTATGGGCACCTTTAAGGTCACTATGCCATCGGAAAATAGGTCATCAAGTTTCCGGCACGATGTCGTCTCCCCCCCTTAAAAAATATGCGGCAGTCCCTTCGTCACCTGCAGACTATCCTTTTTTGTGCCTTTGAGAGCCTTTTCTACTTCCCTCTTAGTTCCTAGTGGACATCGCTAGCGTAGCTTTTGGGCTCTGTAGTTCCGTCTGATCAGACCTATGTTAAACACAATACAATATCTGAGACTATGCCAGCAATACGTACAAGACAAAAATATTTTCCACGTTAAACACTGTCGTGGTGTCCTGCTTTGTACATTTAGTGAAAATCAATATTTGGTTTTTGTACTATAAAGGTAATCCAACCTACACAATTTAAAAGACATATTTATGAAAGCAAAACCGATGATGTAGTGTCCTCTTCTGCTAAAAATCGCTGTCCTCGTAAAGTACTTAGTGCGGCGTTTATTATTTTAAGATAGTGCGAGAAAAACCAGGTAAATAAAGTACGTTAGTCGATCGCTTCCATAAAAACAATGATGTTTATTTCGACTGCGTCATGTGCAATGCTTGCACCATAAGAGAATAAGAATTTTGTTATAGCCATATTTCCCTTAGTGTAATATTAGTAGTATATAGTAGTAGTAATAATAATAGTAATGTAACTAATAATAGTAGTATAACCTAACTATAATATTATCAAGAAGCAACAGAAGACGTCATAAGGAGAATCTCATAGGACCTCAAAAAAAGTCTATACGGCTTGGTGCAACTTATGAATCTTTATAGGAAAACCACCTGGCCATATAATTTTCATTCAGTACACGTCATAAGCGCCATAATTTCAATAATATAGTGTAACGCGCTTTATTCCAACCACAATATTTTACCAACCTGAAGTGGAGCTGCTTGAGCCGCCACCGCTGCCACCACTCATGGGTCCAGGGATAGGAGCACCTCCAGTAGTGCTGCTAGCACCCCCATTTGAAAATTGACCGGCAATTCCTCGAACTTGGTTTCTGTTGGGGCTGTCTTGAAGATTTGCTCCCCCACCGGCTCTTCCGAAACTTCCACCAGGACCACCTGGAAGACCTGCGTCAGCGTTTCCTCCATTCAGGCCTTGACCAAGAACGGAGCTCGGACGTGTGCCAGGTATTCCGCCAGTGCCTCCAGCAAGAACTCCTCCTGGACCTCTTACGGGACCCTGGCCATAGCCTGGTGGCAAGCCTGGACCGCCGAGATTTTGTTGTGCTGGTGGTTGTTGTAGTTGTTGCTGCTTTATTTGTTGTGATTGTTGTTGTTGCTGCTGCTGCTGTTGTAGTTGTTGTTGTTGTAGACTTTGCGGTTGTAGCAGTTGTTGTTGTTGTTGTTGGTTGTGTGATGGCTGTAGTTGTGGTGATGCTGAAATTGTTAGCTGTTGCTGAAATTGTTGCGGTTGCTGTTGTGGCTGTGGCGGCTGTGCTCCTGTTGTGGCGGCTGCTGCTCCTGTTGTTGCTGCTGTTGTGGTTGTGTTTCTTGTGTTTCTTGTCCAAATTGGTTCACAAAGTTCCCTGCGAATAACAAAACAAAATCCGGGGTTACGGTGTCTCTCTAGGGGGCAAGTCTTGTTTAGCAAAACGACAACCACAAAGCCGTAAAAACGAAGGCGCACTGATTGGAATAACCAAGGACATTTTTTCGCACATTGGTTATGCTTCGGAAACTGCAGTGTAATTCCTGGACCAAAATAAAACTACAAATGGCATCAACGACCCGCAAAACCATGTGGACCTTTTATCAACAAAAATGTTGAAATTTGCGCAGTACATGCGCAAACAATTCCTTTAAAACCGCTAACAGACGAACTTATTGCGTGCTTGGTGGTTATTTGTTAATATTACATAAATACTTTGAGCGAGTTTTGCTTGATATAGAATTGAAAGCTCGAGCGCTAATACTTCTCAGTCGGCAATCAGTAATAAAAACGGTTCCTGGTGCTCAAATAGTGTTTTCTCTCGTGCTTCACAAGTTTTTTAGTCTATTCTGAAAAGTAGCTGAGTGCAGAAAAAGTATGTTTATTCTGTTCATGAGCCGCCATAGTAATAAAAACATGTTTTAACATTTTTATGCAACGAAACACGATATAAGCACATGATACCGTACGTAAAAAATAATATAGCGCTTTTGTATAGCTCGGACACCTGCTGCTAAATTATGAAAAAATTTGTGGTACCCAGCTTGAGGTTGCGGTTTCGATCTCGGCCTCGGTGGCGGCTTTTGGGATGGAGGCAAGAAGCGAGAACGCGGGTGTGTCAGGATTTTAGCGCACGGTAAAGATTGCCAGGTGGTCAAAATCAACCCGTAGCCCTCAACTACGGCGCGCCTCATCGCCTAGGGGTAGCTTTGGCGCGTTATACCCCACGATGATACTATGGCGGAACCCTAAAATAGCCAATTTCGCAGAAAGGCAGACATCTGTCATTAGTAACAAAAGAGCGGCTCATTCACTATGTGTTATTTTGCGAGTTGTTTTGTAGCACATGGCCTTCTACAGCGTGAGATGGCGGGAAAAAGTGCTGACGAATACTATACTCCCTTACGCGAATTTTGTGCGTAGCACGAACTGCATTCTTCTCGGCCATGGCAGATAGCTTCTGCGTCTGAGAACGTGATCGCGTGATGAGCTAACCCACGGCGGCGCACGCTACTCTGTTGTTATCTCGCAGCCCATCGCCCCCATTGAGCATGCCGTTGTAATTTTTGTTTGAACCTCCCGCAAGTACAAGTATCAGCAGTATCAGCAGTATCAGGAAGTGATTTCAATCCGCGTCTCGAGGCCGCGAACTCAGTCTCAGCCAGCGCATGATCCTCGAGCGCATGAAGGCACGTCCTGCTAGGCGTCATCTCACAGCGCGTCGTCACTGCCAAGCATGTCGCATGGCCTCCCTTTCACACTTTTTCGTCGGGCAACGAAGACAACGCCACCACCAAACTACCATTGCGGGCGCCAAAGTACTGCGCACTAGTGGGCGGCGTCCGGAATTGGCTTATGTAAAAAATGAAAAACGACTCCGTCGGACGCCTTCCAACCACGAGGTGTTTAGCAGCGCAAGCTTTAATTCGCAGTGGTGACATATTCTCTGCGCCTGTACAGCACAGGAAAAAAAAGGCAGTGGGCGAGTGTTTTTCCTTATTGTTGCAGTGGGGCGCTTCTATGGTTAAGCGTAGTGTTGGCAATAGCCATTGTAGGGAGGGGACAGTGGGAAGAAGTAATTATGACTCCATTCACTGTGTCACCGGCCTGAAGCGGAGGAAGAAATTGGGAAATTTACCATTGCCGTCGAATCTCGCATTACACGGCGGCAAGAACGAGCAACCCCAAAAACGTCTAGCAGAGAGATCGAGGCGATTCTAAGGCCTTCGGAGTAACGCGAAGTTATAAATCTAGGCTGTCACTCATGCCGTTCACTATTACTTGGGTAAACAGTTTGTATGCAACTGAGAGTAGGCTTATGGGTCTCGAATCCTTAATATCTTTGAAATCTCCCTTCTTGTGAATCAAAATTATGATGGGGTTTGTCAGGCTATGGGCACCTTTAAGGTCACTATGCCATCGGAAAATAGGTCATCAAGTTTCCGGCACGATGTCGTCTCCCCCCCTTAAAAAATATGCGGCAGTCCCTTCGTCACCTGCAGACTATCCTTTTTTGTGCCTTTGAGAGCCTTTTCTACTTCCCTCTTAGTTCCTAGTGGACATCGCTAGCGTAGCTTTTGGGCTCTGTAGTTCCGTCTGATCAGACCTATGTTAAACACAATACAATATCTGAGACTATGCCAGCAATACGTACAAGACAAAAATATTTTCCACGTTAAACACTGTCGTGGTGTCCTGCTTTGTACATTTAGTGAAAATCAATATTTGGTTTTTGTACTATAAAGGTAATCCAACCTACACAATTTAAAAGACATATTTATGAAAGCAAAACCGATGATGTAGTGTCCTCTTCTGCTAAAAATCGCTGTCCTCGTAAAGTACTTAGTGCGGCGTTTATTATTTTAAGATAGTGCGAGAAAAACCAGGTAAATAAAGTACGTTAGTCGATCGCTTCCATAAAAACAATGATGTTTATTTCGACTGCGTCATGTGCAATGCTTGCACCATAAGAGAATAAGAATTTTGTTATAGCCATATTTCCCTTAGTGTAATATTAGTAGTATAGTAGTAGTAATAATAATAGTAATGTAACTAATAATAGTAGTATAACCTAACTATAATATTATCAAGAAGCAACAGAAGACGTCATAAGGAGAATCTCATAGGACCTCAAAAAAAGTCTATACGGCTTGGTGCAACTTATGAATCTTTATAGGAAAACCACCTGGCCATATAATTTTCATTCAGTACACGTCATAAGCGCCATAATTTCAATAATATAGTGTAACGCGCTTTATTCCAACCACAATATTTTACCAACCTGAAGTGGAGCTGCTTGAGCCGCCACCGCTGCCACCACTCATGGGTCCAGGGATAGGAGCACCTCCAGTAGTGCTGCTAGCACCCCCATTTGAAAATTGACCGGCAATTCCTCGAACTTGGTTTCTGTTGGGGCTGTCTTGAAGATTTGCTCCCCCACCGGCTCTTCCGAAACTTCCACCAGGACCACCTGGAAGACCTGCGTCAGCGTTTCCTCCATTCAGGCCTTGACCAAGAACGGAGCTCGGACGTGTGCCAGGTATTCCGCCAGTGCCTCCAGCAAGAACTCCTCCTGGACCTCTTACGGGACCCTGGCCATAGCCTGGTGGCAAGCCTGGACCGCCGAGATTTTGTTGTGCTGGTGGTTGTTGTAGTTGTTGCTGTTGTATTTGTTGTGATTGTTGTTGTTGCTGCTGCTGCTGTTGTAGTTGTTGTTGTTGTAGACTTTGCGGTTGTAGCAGTTGTTGTTGTTGTTGTTGTAGTTGTGGTGATGGCTGTAGCTGTTGCTGAAATTGTTGCGGTTGCTGTTGTGGCTGTGGCGGCTGCTGCTCCTGTTGTTGCTGCTGTTGTGGTTGTGTTTCTTGTCCAAATTGGTTCACAAAGTTCCCTGCGAATAACAAAACAAAATCCGGGGTTACGGTGTCTCTCTAGGGGGCAAGTCTTGTTTAGCAAAACGACAACCACAAAGCCGTAAAAACGAAGGCGCACTGATTGGAATAACCAAGGACATTTTTTCGCACATTGGTTATGCTTCGGAAACTGCAGTGTAATTCCTGGACCAAAATAAAACTACAAATGGCATCAACGACCCGCAAAACCATGTGGACCTTTTATCAACAAAAATGTTGAAATTTGCGCAGTACATGCGCAAACAATTCCTTTAAAACCGCTAACAGACGAACTTATTGCGTGCTTGGTGGTTATTTGTTAATATTACATAAATACTTTGAGCGAGTTTTGCTTGATATAGAATTGAAAGCTCGAGCGCTAATACTTCTCAGTCGGCAATCAGTAATAAAAACGGTTCCTGGTGCTCAAATAGTGTTTTCTCTCGTGCTTCACAAGTTTTTTAGTCTATTCTGAAAAGTAGCTGAGTGCAGAAAAAGTATGTTTATTCTGTTCATGAGCCGCCATAGTAATAAAAACATGTTTTAACATTTTTATGCAACGAAACACGATATAAGCACATGATACCGTACGTAAAAAATAATATAGCGCTTTTGTATAGCTCGGACACCTGCTGCTAAATTATGAAAAAATTTGTGGTACCCAGCTTGAGGTTGCGGTTTCGATCTCGGCCTCGGTGGCGGCTTTTGGGATGGAGGCAAGAAGCGAGAACGCGGGTGTGTCAGGATTTTAGCGCACGGTAAAGATTGCCAGGTGGTCAAAATCAACCCGTAGCCCTCAACTACGGCGCGCCTCATCGCCTAGGGGTAGCTTTGGCGCGTTATACCCCACGATGATACTATGGCGGAACCCTAAAATAGCCAATTTCGCAGAAAGGCAGACATCTGTCATTAGTAACAAAAGAGCGGCTCATTCACTATGTGTTATTTTGCGAGTTGTTTTGTAGCACATGGCCTTCTACAGCGTGAGATGGCGGGAAAAAGTGCTGACGAATACTATACTCCCTTACGCGAATTTTGTGCGTAGCACGAACTGCATTCTTCTCGGCCATGGCAGATAGCTTCTGCGTCTGAGAACGTGATCGCGTGATGAGCTAACCCACGGCGGCGCACGCTACTCTGTTGTTATCTCGCAGCCCATCGCCCCCATTGAGCATGCCGTTGTAATTTTTGTTTGAACCTCCCGCACAAGTATCAGCAGTATCAGCAGTATCAGGAAGTGATTTCAATCCGCGTCTCGAGGCCGCGAACTCAGTCTCAGCCAGCGCATGATCCTCGAGCGCATGAAGGCACGTCCTGCTAGGCGTCATCTCACAGCGCGTCGTCACTGCCAAGCATGTCGCATGGCCTCCCTTTCACACTTTTTCGTCGGGCAACGAAGACAACGCCACCACCAAACTACCATTGCGGGCGCCAAAGTACTGCGCACTAGTGGGCGGCGTCCGGAATTGGCTTATGTAAAAAATGAAAAACGACTCCGTCGGACGCCTTCCAACCACGAGGTGTTTAGCAGCGCAAGCTTTAATTCGCAGTGGTGACATATTCTCTGCGCCTGTACAGCACAGGAAAAAAAAGGCAGTGGGCGAGTGTTTTTCCTTATTGTTGCAGTGGGGCGCTTCTATGGTTAAGCGTAGTGTTGGCAATAGCCATTGTAGGGAGGGGACAGTGGGAAGAAGTAATTATGACTCCATTCACTGTGTCACCGGCCTGAAGCGGAGGAAGAAATTGGGAAATTTACCATTGCCGTCGAATCTCGCATTACACGGCGGCAAGAACGAGCAACCCCAAAAACGTCTAGCAGAGAGATCGAGGCGATTCTAAGGCCTTCGGAGTAACGCGAAGCAATCCGTCTCAGGCGTAAAGATAATCACACCCTTTGACCGCGCGAATGGGAAGCAAGTCGCTTTCGAAGTAGAATTTAAAATTTATGATTTCGCCTTCGCAACGGTTACGAAGCTAGTGTATCACGTAGGCCTCATTTGTGTGATCCCAAAATTTACGTCCGAGTGGTATTTGGGGCTTAGAGCCGTAAGAAGTTCATTTATTTCAACTAACTGGAAAGTCAGCTTGCACTTAATAAAGTGATACTGTAATTGTAATAGTAATAGTAATAGTAATAGTAGGATATGTACCCTAAGTTCCGACTTCGCCAGAAAAATCTATACAAGCATATTTGAAAGTCCGTGTACACCGAATTCTTCAGGAACTCGGAGTGCACTCGTGTGTAATGCAACCAACGCTTACAAGAATTTAAAACAATGCAATCGTTCTTCCGAACTGCACTAAGGGAAAGATTGATTGATTGATTGATTGATTGATTGATTGATTGATTGATTGATTGATTGATTGATTGATTGATTGATTATTGATTGATTGATTAATTGATTGATTGATTGATTGATTGATTGATTGATGATTGATTGATTGATTGATTGTGGGTTTTAACGCACCGATGCAACGCAGGTGATGAGGCGCGCCGTAGTGGAGGGCTCCGGATTAATTTTTACCACCTGGGGATCTTTAACGTGCACCGAAATTTCGTACAGACGGGCGTTTTTGGTTGTTTTCGCCGCGAATCGAACCCGCAACCTTGTGCTCAGCAGCGCAAACTAAGGGAAAGAATACTCATCGCTAATTAATAACGTGAGGCGTTCTTCGGCTGACTGTTCAAGGATTTTTGGTGGTGGTGGTGTCAGCTGTGTTGTTGGAGGTGACGGTCAACTTTACCAATGGCCTGTGTAGCCCACAGCAGAACACTGCACGCCGCAGATTATTCGAATGAATGCAAGACTCTTTTGAGCCTAAAACTGACATCGTTTTTCTACCTATCCAATGACGATGCAATCGTTCTGAAGCAATAAATTTTTTTGGAGAAAAGGTGCGCCTAAAAATGCACCTTAAGTATTCACAGACAGCGAACAGGGTAAACAAAGTGACGTGCACACACGATCACCGGCAAACTGAATGTCGTAGCATGCCCTTTGCATACATGTTTCTCAGAAGGCAATTTCGTCCTAAAATCATCCCATCAGACCGCTAACGTTCTCGATCCCACAAGAACAATCAGCTTAGAACCACAAGAACCAAGTTGACAATCTTTCCCTATTAAATAGTATTAGTTGGTGCGACATAATGCGAAATGGGCATGCTGGCGGACCGTTTGAACTACCGGGCTAGGTAACTGGGGGCAACCATGCTTTAACAAAATAAAAGGAATCTCAAGTGTCGTTCGTGTCATTACCACCTTTAACCATGCACTAACGCGATTCTGTAACAAAATAGGTTGCGAAAAAATGGAAATCCTTTATTTTAACGGGTGCGGCTTGAGGCAAACCTCATGCACGACGACTGTTCTCGAACGTCGCCGTAATGTCACGTAATCACCATGTCGAATGACCTCGTAGGTAAGTTGGGCAAGACGTCTTTTAATTCAGTATGGTCGAAATACGGTCGGAAGGTATAATATCTGAGGCAGGTGTGTCTCATTGAGGTTCAAAACGCCACAACGTGGCTCAGCGTCTCGGCGTCAGAAGTAGTACCGTCCGACCACAGCGAGCTACTGGTCTGCTGTACGAACTCTATCAAGGTGGTGGTCCTTTTCCTCACTTTGAGGTTGTAGACATCGACATGCGACAGCAAGGCATCTAGCATCACGATCAGCATTCTTCAGTAGATATGCTAGGATGGAGTTATCTGAATTGGTTCTTTGATGGCGTTATTGTAGGCGAACGGGGCATGAAAGAGAATTTCCGCACATGTCGTATGTTTATCGTCGATCCAAATATACAGCACCTCTGCGATTGTTTTCTTTTGGGGGGGGGGGGGGGGGCAGGTGGCGGTCAGTTATGCCACGGTTTGATCCGTGCTGCTATGGCGTAAGACTCCTTATGAGCTCTGAAGTGAAGGCCTCCCCAAAATGTTACGTGGCGGCAGGACACAGATGAGACGAACGATACGATGGAGTGAAGCGATCTATTCACATTATGTACTATCGCGCCCAATTTGACTCGCAACAGGCGAGCGGCCGCCGCAAGTTCTCCCCGGGAGGCGGTGGCGCCTTGCAGCGAAGCACTCGAGAAGTAAAGGGAGAGGGGGTCTGCTCTTCCGATAATCATCAGCAACCCCCGAGTGCTCTGTTGCCTTTCGAGCTCCGAATGCGGTGCGCATGAAGCTGCCCGATTTAGTTCAGCTTGGCGCAGCCTTGCGACTCAAGAATTGTGACGCGCGATGGTTTCGTTGCTATTACCGCGAAATGACGGTGGCTCGGCATTGCTATGGAACGTATTTTTTAAAAAGCTTTGTTGTTGATCATCTTAGAAATTGACACTGTCCTTTATGTTCTCCTTAAGACGACTTGAAGGTGAAAGCCCGAGTGCCGCTGCATTAAAGACATGCGCATGATTTACTTGGTTGCACGTTTTCTTTCCGCATTCATGTCCACCGTAGACATATCTTTCTTGCACTTCTTGCGCGAATATTTTACCGACAACCCTGATATTGAAGTCCTCAAAAATTCGCTTTTTCATCCAAATTTTCTCTCTTAATTAGTATGCCTAATTAGGCTCGTAAATTAGCGAATTAAATATTAGCCATTATTAGTAGGCCTAATTTGATTATTCATCCACCATATTACGGTTTGCCATCTCCTTTAAACCATCGAGTCATCTACATTATTCGCTTTTAGTAATCCATCTTAATTTGCTGACTCATTCACTTCTATCGCAGGGTCATCCGTCTTCAATAAATTTAACTCACTTTAATTCCCATTATTTACCTAGTCAGGCACCTAATTCACTTTGTTTCACTTCGATTCCTCCTACTCTCTTTTACAACCTTCATTCACTTAGCCATCCCCTTTCGTTCACTTTGATTCCCTTAATTCGCTTTGATTGCTTTCAACAACTCTAAATTCGCTTTGTCATCCACTTATGCGGCGTCATGCTCTGGTCCTCTTTAACTGCCTTGAACTGGCTGGAGGTGTCCAGAATGTTTTATACAATGGGTATTGGCGACCGGTTTTCGCTCAAGGACTTGACGGAATGACGATATAAATAGTGCTTTTGCCTTAATAACATCAATACTGTTGGAAATACACAAGCCATATTTTACCTATAGCTGTTCATTACAAATTTGAAGTCACCAAAACAATTCAGAGTTAACAGATTGAAACTGAAAGAGTTTATTGACCTGCGCCACTGTAATGCCGTTACATGTCTGTTCGTTATGAGGCAGCAACAAAGCAAAAACATGCAATAACAATCACTTTTGTTTTAAAAAAACCTTATGGAGATGAAGTTGATGGTGCCTCAGTATCGAGTCATGCCTTCTTTAGCAGCGATCACATGT
Source organism: Haemaphysalis longicornis (assembly GCA_013339765.2). Lineage (NCBI taxonomy): Eukaryota > Metazoa > Arthropoda > Arachnida > Ixodida > Ixodidae > Haemaphysalis > Haemaphysalis longicornis. The sequence continues at coordinate 31,778 of JABSTR010002959.1, read as the reverse complement.
TGGATTTAGGATGGAAGCGATGCATAAAGAGCCTCCACGTAGCCTCTGTCCTCCTTGATGACGTTCCATGCGGCTTCAACCATGTGCCGCAGATCGTCCGCCGATGCTCTATGCAGTCCTTCCTTCGACAGCGCTACCTTTATCCTTCCCCATACAGGATCGATGATGCTCACGTCGGCACCTTTAGAAATCCATTCAAGTTGGCGCACACCGCGGTCAGTTAACAATTTCTTGACACTTTTTGCCGTGTGCACATGGGCCAGGTCTTGCTGGAAAAGGTCATCACCGTCAGGGAATGGGCCGTCTAGGGCATATGGGATCATGGCATATTCCAGGATTTCGGAATATTTCTCTGCAGTTAGGGAGCCTTCAATTCGGTGTAGTCTGCCAAGTCCGTCTTTGGACATGACGGCCCACACGTTTACGGTGGTTCTTCCGCTTGAGGCCACTTCTTGTACATATTCCGGCTCGTAGCCAGTGTTCACAGGACGCCAGAGACGACGTTTCTGGTACCATCTGGTGGTACACGTCGATTCATCCGAGAACAGCACCGGCTTCCAGTCGTCAACGCTCCAGGTGCTGTGCTCAGACGCAAACCTGAGACGTGCTGCTTTGTTGTCGTCCGATAAAAGAAGCTTTTGCACGGCGACACGGCTCCTCAGTCCGGCTTCTGCCAACCTTCTTTTCACAGTAGTCAGTGAAGCTGAAACACCTGCAAGTTGAGCATGCTGCTGCGCAGTGTCAAACGGATTAGCATAAGCCGCGGCGACCAAAACTTCGTCTTCAATGGCGCTGGTAACGCGAGGGCGACGATCATGAGGGGCGTCACAAATTTGACCTTCATTTCTATAGGCCTGAATAATGCGGTTCACTGTGTTCGTTGATCGGCCAGTTAGTTAGCGATTTCTCGCTGCGTATGACTTCAATCATAATTCCACAATGCGCACACGTTCACTGTGAGGCACTCTTGGCATGGCGCGGCCTGCTGTGAAAAGAACAATGCAGCCGGAAAGGGCATTGAAAGGGGCGTATAAAAACTGGCATCAGTGCTTTGTGCTCTCCTATCGATTTTCAGCGTGACAGTGACGCTGTGACCAATAGAAAGCAGTAGGCGATAACGGTTCCTTGGAAGATAGCGTCATGCATATTTTCTTTTATTCTTAGCATATCGTTTTTTACGGCACTTATAGGTTTTCATTGTGGTAAGGCAAGCATAGCGGCGCACTGGCCATCACTGACGTAGCTGATAGCATAATAGTGCATTTCGTACCGTGAGGCAATGTCAGAATTAGAGGCAGAAGCAGTAAATAAAAAAAATGTGGTCAGTCAGTGTTTGAGACATTTTTATTTGTGTGGAAGATTGAACGTTATCGATATTTCGCGACGCACTATTATTGCCAAACTGGAAGGCTTGCGCAAATGCGCATACGACCATTGCAGCCAGTGATAAAACTTATCGCTGGCGATGCGGTAAGCCACCCCAAAAACTTCCGAGGTAACAATTTATACCAGCTGCAAAGGAAACAAGCCAGCAATGGTGCACACGGGGGATGCTGATGATTATCGGAAGAGCGGACCCCTCTCCCTTTACTTCTCGAGTGCTTCGCTGCAAGGCGCCACCGCCTCCTGGGAAGCAACTGCGGCGGCCGCTCGCCTGTTGCGAGTCAAATTGGGCGCGATAGTACAGTGCGGCCATGATAGAGCTCGCGCAAGGTTCGCGCCAGGCACTTCGTCGTCGTCGTCGTCGTCATCGTCGTTGTTTCAAAGAGCTGTCAGGCATTGTCCACGTTAGTCCCGTAACATCACCCCCCGGTTCGAGGACGGCCGACCCGGTCGTGGCCGAGGCAACGCGAGGATTGCGATGAGGATGAGCGATGCGATGACAAGGTACAGTGAAGATGTGCCTGCCGCCACCGATGACGATGCACGTGATGATGCCTGGCCCCGCAAAAGCGATGTCTTGAACACAGCGCGGACCGTCGGAGGAACTCGAACCACGTCGGACGAGAGGGCTGGGGACGTGGCTTCTGTTCTTTTGGTCTCGGCATGTAGCGGCTCGTCTTCATCGGCTGGTCACGGGCTGGGGTCATGGGGCAGGGGACGCAGTCGATTGCTCGTCGCAGTGGGCTGGGGCTGCCCGACACGGCCGATGTTTCCTCGACGATTCCGCCTGGGCCGAGACGATGCGATCTGGAGGCCAGGATGGGGATGACACCGCACACTCCACCAATTCTAAGGGGTTGTATTGCTCAACGCGAGGTAGCTGACGAAAGGCCTTTAATGACCGTTATCCAAGATTGAGCCGGTTCACAGACGCGCGCCTGTCGTCTTCGTCGTCGGTGGGGTAATGCCGCAATAATTAGTATTCATTGACACGGCGGATGGTCAATCCCCCACTATCATCATCGACGGACGGCCAGAAGAAGACGACGTGAAGAAGACGACGTTGTTGGTGCTCGGCAAGCGCGCTGTCGCTGTTCTTAGGAACCAACGAGTTCGTGGCAATAAAGCCAACTCCCTATGGTCCTTGATTACGACTTCAGGGGTTCCATGTGGCAGCGGAACTTCGTCGTTGAATAATATTGCGATTTTTGGCGCAGTCACCCTGGGAAGAGTGGCGGGACGTGCGTAGCCCGTCATGCATTTTGCGGCTACGAGAATCTTATCATTCGCGACTCACGACGTCGAAAATGGGCCTTGAAGTTCTGTTACAATATGTGTGGAGGGTCTCAATATTGCAGGGGTAGCTTGCAGAAGTTCGGCGGCCCTTGTATGCGGCGTTTTTCCGCCATTATCAATCACCGTAGCGGAAAACTAAGTGGGTTACGTGGGATGTAGGGCGCATGCAGTATATGTCGATTTGGTCATCCCGAGCGTACCTACCATGAGGAGGTACCCTGATGATGGTTCGTTGTGCTTCCAAACTTTTGTGGCGGAGGCCAACGGGGAACGAAAGGTACTTCGGTCTCGTTGTACTACTAAATTCGTGTCTATGCCAGCTAGTTGGTACTTCATCGTGAAAAGTTCGATCAAGCGCCAAGAAAAACTTGACAAAACAAGTAACTACTATGAAAGAATAATCACGGAATCAACTTTACATCGTCGATGCCCACGTAATAACAAAGACGACAGATGCATGGTCAAGCCTTTGGTGAACCCGCTATCGAGTCACATAGATCATTTAGATTGTCGCTTGAACTGTCCTGCGGTCGTTGCTTTTAACAAGTCGTTGTAAACTGGTGTCGCATGGTGATTCTTGTTGCTTTATAATCGCTCGCAGACAACATAAAGCTCGTTTGATGGTACGTTTCTTTCGTGACCTTATGCTTTCCTCTAGTTGTGCTTGGCACTTCACTGAAAGTCCCACAACTCCTTTTTGGGTTGAGGTTTTCTTAAGGGCAATTTGTTTTGCGGCAGAATGAAGGAACGTTTTTAGTTTTGAAAGCCCTGTACCATGCAACCTTGGGTCCCCTGAGATGCTCGATCATGACACGCAACTGTGAGTCGGCGTGCTCTTGGACGGCAAGGTCCCTCTCCGTAACGACGCCGAGAACTAGTCGCCTTCATCAGTCTTGTGAAGGTGCGTCTACAATTGCGAGTGATAGAAAGTCGGCATCCGAATGTTCCCGATGGTATTTGGGGCGATGGTAACGTGGAGTTCTTAAAGGCTCAGGCTTCATTAACCGAGATGGTTTGAGGGGTCCTTTACATATGAGTCCACAAAGCCAATAATTCTCAGTTACCACCTTGAATATGCTGCCGTAGATGTTCGCGCAAAATTGAGAAAGGGCGTGTATATAACAAGATGCTGTTTGTCCGAGGCTAAATAGTTCTTTTTTGCCTTTTGACAGAACTCTTCTGAAGCGAACAAGTTTTTTTTTTCTCTCACAGCTGTGTTTCCTCTGTCCGAAAAGAGCACCCAAGCTGACATCGCCTGCATCTGCATGAAGTTTTTGTTTCGGCGTGCTTACCACAATGGACGAGCCCAGGTGGGACGTGTAGGCATTTTTCAGCTCCCGGAACGCTTTCCGTTGCGATTCCACCGAGAAAAAATCCATGCTGTCTTTCATAAAGCGCGGGAGTAGCTCGACTATGCGTATGAACTTCTCGACGACGCGGCAGTCCTACGCTCACAGTTCCGGAATACTTCCCTCGCCTTTATTGCTGTCCTTCGACTCAAAAATTCCGCAATAGATAACGCTTTCGCTGGGTCAGCAAGAACTTTGTCGGCTTTGAGGCCTGGAACAACTTTAGTTTTTCGAACGCGGAACTTTACTTCCCATGCTTCAGCGTTACTCCCAATGTTCAGATGTCTTCCAGGGCTGAATATATTCTAGGAAGGTGTTCGTTCGAGTTTCGAGAAAGTGCGAAAACGTCGCTGATGTAGACGAGGTGGGTGTGCAACTCTCTGCAGGACAGCACAGTGTCCTTTTTTTAAGCGTTGTTGCCGTACACAGCATAAACGGCATCCTCTTGAAAACGTGCAGTGCACCTGGCATTATGAATGCAGTAGTCTCAAGGTCTCGCTCATCTTCGATGCAAGCACGGGCTTCTCATATCACGCAACAATATTTCATACGGTATTTGCAGTTATGGTCTTGTCCTCCTTTTTTAGGAGGCTATTTCTGTAGGCATGCAATAATCCTGCATGCCCAGTTCATTTCAGTTTGAAATAACATTTGAGAGGCAACAAAACAGATTTCAGGGGCTGAGATAAAGTCCTGCTGGGCTATTCTGACTCAAATATTGTGTTGTTGTGCAACTCAACAAACATGGCTGCCGCTATAGCGCTCTAAGCGTGTTTTTCTTTTTCCCATGTTCAGTTTTTTTTTTTTTAAGTTGAACAGGCGTGTTTCGTCATGGTGTATTTTAGTTACCGCAGCGCGGCCAACGGCACCACAAAATTTATTTTATTCAAAGAGGTTTCCCGGCAGCCCGGACAATTACGTCTGGTTCGGAAGAAATGGTGTTTTTGCATCGTGCCTGAGCTTGCGGAAGGAACACTACTTGCGCTATAGTCGGGTGTATAGCACAAATAACCTTTTTGCCACTTTTGCGCAAAGGTATATGTAATGATCTGCTCACTGAGAATAAAAAGAGACCACAAAGTCACTTCGTAGATTGTAAACAAACTGCACTGCACTGAAAATACACACTGCATCAAAAATTAATGCAAGGTTTTGTAGTAGACCAATGAATATGCGCTAGCCTATCGTTGCTCCCCATTGCGAATTGGAATGTCAACACGACCAGCACGGCTTCCTCCGCCGTCATAATTTCGAGGCTCGGTGCTTCTCGCACAGCTTTTACTATCCGTATCTGCACACCTTCCCTGCAAAGCCTACCATTTCTTTTTCCTGTCTGCATAGTAGCATTTCCTCGTTTAGCGGCGATTATGGCTGCTGGTCGCTCGTTTTTTTCAGTATTCTCGGAATTTTACCACTGTGGCTCTCATTGTACCCACTTTTGGTGCGTAGTCAGACGCGAACTTTCTCCTCATTCTATATTTTCCTCGTCAAAGCTTACAAGCGGTGGCACGACTCGTGCAAACTTTCCGGGCAGCTGGGGAGCCTTAACGGCGAACCATAGGCGTCAATCTAGCAGCCCCTGCTTGGGGTCCCCTGTCACTTTACGTGTTTATTTGCCTGTCGCTGTTGCACATCACTCGCCTCTAGATCCATCGCACTCCGCATCCTACTTCCCACTCCGTGCTCATTTCACTCTCTTGTTGTCCTTTCCCAGGACAACGGCGGAAATATTTTGAGGATTCGGCCTTTCTGTTGCATACGGTAAAAAACTGTTTCGCAGAAGAAGATAAAAAGACCTCGCACTGTTCCTATTTCTAGGTTTGAGAGCTGCATGCGAGTGGGTGTTCCGATTCATTGTCAGCGGATCGTTTGCGCGGCTACTTAACCGAATGCAAGTTGTCAGAGAAAGTCTTTGAAAGGATGCCCCTGAACGCAGAAAGGCAGTACAAATTTGTTCATAATTTAGGGATTTAAAATAAACGTATCAGCATTTCACATGCCTTCAAGTATTTATATTTTGTTCTGTATGCGTGTTGTTCATAACACAAAAATTTCAAATAGCTTTTGCACCCATAGCCACTGAGCTTGTACTGAGTCGGACAAAAATATGTCATTTGAAGGAAACGCTGAGCCAGTTCAGGTAACAGATTTTTAAATTGTTGCCTATTACAGCGCTAGCAACAGATCAATACCAAATCAAATCGAAAAATTATTCATGCAACAAGTGTTCCTTTTGATTATAGATATTACATCTGCCATTTTTGCATTAGAGCACACTACCTTGTGAATAAGCACCAACCATATCAAACAGATTTTCTTCCTATATCTCAAGACACGCAGCCAAGCAAAATTACTTGCTTGTTGTAGGCTTTGTGTTTCATATGAACGAGAATAATCTACTCAACGGCAACAGATAGATTTGATGCATCATGATGAAGATTTTTTGTAACGTTTATAGTATAGATTTGTGTAAACAGTAATATTTCATTTTTCATATCCAAATCATGTATTGTAACATTCTGCCTATATTATATTATTCACCTTCACTTGACCAGGCGCTTCGAAAAATGCGTGGGCGTAAATGCGTAAGATTAATTTGGCTTACTTATGTAGCTGAACTAGTTTCCTGATATGTTCCATCGTTAAGGCCCTACGACTCTAAGCATAACTTCAATTGAATGTGCTCAGTATCTAGGTAGACTGCTCAAAGAGGCCGAAACAAAACATTCGCTTCCTTTTATAATTTTACACGGATGGGCGAAGTTTTAACCAACGTATCTTATGACGAGCTGTTATTTTCAGACTCTGCCTAATAACGGATTTATTTGATTACCCAAACGCCAGCTCCTTCATAAAGCTAAAAAAGCAACAGGGCTTTCGATATTCGGCATTTTTAACACTGTCCTTGCGCTCTGCCTAATTAGAAAAAAGCATTAGAGAACGCTACGGTAATCATTTCAATTTACTCGAAATATATATTTCAGGTAAAATGAAATGACTTGAAATTACTTCTTGAAATTTAAATTACTTCCTAATTAAACAAAGTTTTAGCGCCATCGTGATTTTTTCCAGGCCGACAATATAGAATCAGCTGAATGAATTTTGTGTGCGTAACAGGTAGTTTTTAAAAAGGGTAAGTTTAAGCTTCAACTGTCCCCCGACGTAAGATCTCTCTGCCGAACCGAATAAAGATTCAATTGCTAGACACCCTCTGTTAGGTTTAAGAACCTACAGATCAACCAAAAACAGGCGCCAGACATTTCAAAACTTTAAAATACAGCCACCATTACTACTGCAAGTTATAGCGTTCCCATCAAATCCCCTCGCAGCTACGTTTTATAACTCCGGACGCCGAAACGCCGAAGTTTGTCTAGATAGCTGTGACACAGTCTGTGAGCATTCGCCACTAATTGTTTACTGACCTGAATTAGGGCTGCTTATGCCCGTACCGCCACCAGTAACCAAGGAGCCAGGGGCCGAGCCACTTCCTGTTTGGCTGGGGAGCCCACGATTCAAGAACTGACCGCCATTGCCAGGGCCAAAATTTCCGCCAAGAGCTCCCCCGATACCAGGCCCGCCAGCAGCTGAGCCGACGCCTTGGCGGAAATCTCCTTGAAGGACTGAGCCGGCATTTCCACCACTCAGGGCCACAGGAACACTGGACCCCACCCCTGCGTTTTGATTTCCTCCGAAGCCTCCACCAAAGGACCCGCTGGAACCGCCACCTTGGGCGACCCCTGGTGTAAAGCCTGGGCCTCCAGAAACCTGCTGTTGTGGTGGCTGTTGGAGTTGTTGTTGTGGTTGTTGTTGTTGCTGTTGTTGCTGTTGGTATTGCAGTTGTTGTTGTAGTTGTTGTTGTTGTAGCTGCTGTTGTAGTTGCAATTGTTGTTGCTGCTGTGGTGAAAATTGTGGTTGTTGCTGTTGTTGTTGTTGTAGAGGTCCTAGTTGTAGTTCGGCTTGTTGCTGCATTTGTGGCTGTTGTAACTGTTGCTGCTGGGGCTGTGGTCCGAATCGGCCCAAAACATTTCCTGCGGTCAAGAACACAAAACACGATAACACGTTCGCACATTTTTAAAATTTGGGCTTGTAACAGACATATTTGGGGGAAAATACAACTAGAGATTAAAATACAGAGCCTTGAATTACACCTTTACAAACGGTTTTGTTTGCGTATGTCTTGCCAGCAAAAAAGAATTCAAGTGAGACGGCCAACATGGTCCAGTAAACGTTCATAAATAATACTGCCGCACATGCGAAGCATTGGTGCATAAACTGTCTAAAATTCAAAAATTGCAACTGTTCTGGCAGCCACATACATCAGCAAACATTTTAAAAGCGCATTACTTCAGAAGCAGTACTATTTTGTTAATTTTGAAAAACAACAGCAGTGAGTGTTATATTGTATGCGCGAAATTTGAGATTGGATGACCAGTACTTCTCCTTTTTTCTTTCAGGTATACCTACCAATTTATCTCACTGAGAAATTATTCCCAGTTGTGGTCACAAGGTTTAATAGTTCTTTTGCAAAGGTAGCCGGAGAGGGCAAAAAAGTATAGTTACTGCGTTTATGCAACTTCTACGCAACGGGATCATTCTGAAGCTTTCAATTTCTGAAGAAAAAAAGCATCCCATGGCTGAAAAATCCATGTGAAAATTAGAAACGAAACACCGTTCTGTTCAAGCGCTAAACAGGCTGTAATACTTCTGTCCTCTAGATTTACTGGTATGTCATGTGGTGTTGAGGAAACTAAAAAAGCATTCTTATTGGGCTGACTGGAAAGCAAGCCAGTTATGTAAATATACAGATTGTTTTTTTTTTACTTTTGACACAAAAGTTTAAATAAACAGAATTCCGAACTTCGGTTATGTCTGTTTAGCACTACCATGTGTTTTAGTACTATGACTAGCTCAGCAGCAAGTTATATGACTGTATTTCCAAGTTCTGCAATGCCCGCGGGACAAAGGCATCACTTGGAATCAATCTGGAGGCAGCTAATTTGCCAAAATGGTGAAATTGCACATCAAATAAACAAATTACTATCATCAATACAGTAAACCTTGCTTAGGCATGACCCGCAGTGACTCGACATTAAGGTGACATGGCGCTATTAAAGCCTAAATCAACGTAGCCTCACTGCCTTCCTATTTACCCCCCTACCGACCCCGAAAAGTGTTTAACCAGCAATAGGTGGATAGTAGGGCCAGCTTCATGCTGTAGATAATTTCTTACTCAGCTTAACACTTACTAAAAATAAGCACAGCGTTCTGATACATTTCGGAAGACGGAAAATTTTTAAATGACGAATAGTTTCTCCAGAAGGTCACCAATTATAAAAAGAAATATTTTTAACAAATTAATGTTTTGTTAACTCGGTTGACCCTTATCTCATACCAGATGCTAGAGGTGAATGAATGAATAAAATCAACTAAGAAATCGATAAAAATATATTTAACACTAATCGCACGCTTTTGTGTTTTAAAATTTTACCGCGTCTCCGGATAGCAGAGCATTTATTGCTTTTGTTTCTGCAAAGCCTGCATATAACGAGAGGCCTGTGCCGAAAGTAGTAATTTTTATTGCTATAATCACCATTTCCATAGCTCACAACAAAGCGCGGAGTTGTCAACAAAATACGCCAGTGACTGGTTGGTGGGCAACGCCACCATAAAAACTAATCCCTGATTGTTATAAGCTCTTTTTACGTAAAGAAAAATAAGTTTTTGCCAATACGCTCGGCGGCGAGCTATTCACACAAGCGGGGAAGAGGACACCACTAAACCATTTCAACTCTTTTTTATTTGCGATATATGCCCACTGGCATCACTTTGCCATCCTGAGAACTTTTAGGAAAATTATCTCAGGCCTTTCTCAGTACCCGGAGAAGCATATTTTAAACGATCTGTAGTGTATTTATAATAATTCCAAGGCACATGTTTGCATTTTTAATGACCTTCTCTGAACTTTGAACTCCAAACAAATTAGGTGGAAGGATGTCGGAGGCTCACCTTTAGCGAAGCCTATGAAGGCTACTAGAGCCACGAGTAAGTCCAGGTGTTTCTTCATTACCTCTGCCTTCTTGGTTCCCTAAACCAAAGCCCCCCTCTTACTGTCTCCCTGGGCAGCCCATGGACAGGTTTTTGTACAAAAGGACGTGTCTGAAAGCCAACGTCAATACAAAGACGGTCACCAGATGCTTACTGAACAATTCCTAAAAGCAGCTTTATACAAAAAGATGTCAAATTGACTGCTGTCTTGTTATAGCTGGATGAAAAAGTTAAGAGAATGAATGGAGCTGAAACAAAAAGAAGTTTATGAACCGTTCTTTTTTATCGTTCCTGCTAACATTACAGACCTTTTGTCGCATGTGTTCATATATCTGTATACTGTGAAAACAGCGCGTAAACACCGTCAAGAAAAGAATTACACAGACACCAGCGTTCGTGTCTGCGTACTTCTTTCCCTGTCCTTATTTTAGCGCTGCTTCCACCTTATAAGGAAGAAACAACTAGCCAAAATTCAAACCTTTTTAGATTTCTATATCTGTTCGCCTTCCACGCTGAATCGCTATGCCGGTCCAGGTTTCAAAATTTTTATAGATGCAGGTATGATCAATGTTTGTCGAAGAATTCATTGTTCTTCAAATATTTAAACTAACGCACTATAAGTGCAACAGTAAATTTGTCAACAGAAGTGAATTTTGTTGTTTAGAGTAACGCTCGTCTTCTGTTACGTGTCCCTCCACCGTCTTTCCTTTTCGCGCTGTTAGAAGTTCCAGATCAAAAGGAGTGTTTCAAAACAAAAAACATACCCTCCCTTCATGTATCCAGAGCGCATTCACTTATAAGACCAAAAATGGCACTGAATGTCAATTATGTTTGGGAATGACCGCATCATATTCATCTTAAATCATAGTTTCTTACAAGTTATACTAGAAAGAAAACTCGCACGCACCGGCATGTACCCATGGGCATTATGCGAAGTGTTAACTTTTCGGCTTTCCTTCGTAATTGGCTTGGTTTGTAATGCTTTAGCAAAGGTGAATAACACCTAAAGAGCAGTGAATTGACGATAATGTCCTTGATTTGCATAACTAGACAATAAAACACCCCGTCGCAATAAATTAAGCCACAGTTTCTCCCATGTTCTGTTTTCTTTTTTAGCTAGAGCTTAGAGTGAGCATTCTCGTCTGCGATCGTCTGTTATTTTGACTCGCACAGCCAGCTGTTACAAACTAATTTTAATTAGTTAAATACCTCAAAAAGCCAAATTTACGCTTTCTAATTTTCTTTAAACAAAATAAATTCTGAGCACACTCCGTAAATGTTGCATCATACGGTAACACATTTGCAATACGTGGAATTACACCAATGCAGTTCGTCTGAGACAGAGTCACTCTGGTCTGGAAGCGTCAATCAGCTATGGGTTGACCACGGTGGAAATGGTTTTTCGTACAGATATAACGTTTACTGACTGATTAGATAATTTGTTCGTTTGAAAAACAATAATAATAAATCCGCATTTGCGAAGTATTGCCGAGGTTAAATGTATTTGGGCAGCCACCTTGGCCTGCAAAATCACCGACGATCGCAGGCGATGATGTTCACCTAAACCTTCACCTGCAAAATCAGAATTCTAAATCAATGCGGCCTATTTACTGCAGAGTGTGTTTCTTTTTCTATTTATGTAAACAAACAATTTTATCATCGTTTTTGCTGTAGTGTACGTACTTTATTATTCATTCAAGCGTTACAAAATTATGAAGAAGCACAAAAAACTAGGTCTTCCGATAATTCCAATGGCGACACTGGCAGCCTTCAGTAGTTTCTATTGATGCCAGCGTCGATGCCCCTAGTGGACGTAAGAAATTCTATGCATGGACACAATTAAATACGCATACTATGCAGAGGCTAAATGAGCAAAATAACTTAAGGAAAAAGAGCTCGCGTTTTCTTTCGTGATAATAAAACAAAAGGCCAATAGGCGGTGGGTGTGCGTCGATATGAGGATGTAACAGCCAGGGTCCTTCTTGGTTCTATTCACAAACGGTACTTTGTCCGCATAATTTGCCACATTTGTTGCCAGCTTGCCAATGCCTTTATAAAAGGGTTGCTACTGTAGCCTGTAGGGCACACTGGCTAATATATTGTAATTGTCACACCGGCTTTTTCTAAGTACTGGTGGCTTGCAAGCGGTGCAGTACATCTTGTTGGTTCATTGCGGTCGGCTACAGTCAGCGAAGGGCACTTCTAGCGTAATTCCTCGGAATTCAGCTGGGCAGACATCAAACCCGTCGTGTGGCAAAGACATTGTGGTCAGAGCGCGAAGTCATTGATCGGATTATCTGCACTTTGGACGTTTGCGGAGATGGCTACGAAAGACGAAAACAGCTTGGCTTTATACTTAGCTTTATGCGCAAAATATTAAGGCTGCCTACTCTAATCAGCAAACCTGCACTATGGCGCGCCTCTTAACCCATGCACTATGGCGCGCCTCTTAACCCACGGTGCGCCTCTTAAAGGGACAGTGAATTTGTCAAGCTCCCGTTTTTGCTTGCACTGCGTAGACTGGCTCAAATTAGCACACTTTTCATCGTTTATCCGGTTGACAAATCGGTAATTATTTTACAAAGCGCGAAAGAAGAAAAACTACCATGCGCGGTTTGCGGCGGCCGCACCAACTAAGGCTGTGACGTTGAGAGGAGGGGCGCCGTGATTGGACGATGCCCAAGGTTAGCAATCACACAAGTTTCGGTTTCGGTTCTGTAAAACATAACCAATGGCTTTGTTGGATGGGCATTCTCAATATCTCAGTAATCATCGTACCGCGCTTCTGCCATGTTGTCGGCTGTAAAATGCACAAGATAAGCCTCCCAGGACGGCTTGGAATCGTAGCATTCACTAGCCGAGGCCTACGCAGTGCATGGACGCCCTCCGCGTACCCGCAGACGCCCAAATGTCATGCGCTTTTCCCCCATATTTGGAGCTTGCCTCCCTCATGCCTGTATCGTAAAAACCGTGTTCGCACCAGGCCAAGGTTCTGTTCATTCTGACCTGTGCCCACTGCCTGCAAGCAGTCGGTGCTTATGGTAACAGCACGCCAACGAGAACTCGCTAGCGCGCCAGTGCCAGCCTGCGCGCGTTTTGTGAACTAGTTCGTGTAGCCATGAACGTTGCGGCCCAAAAAAAGGTGAACTCAATATAGAAAACATCGGCGGAAAAAAAAAAGTTAACTTAAAAAAAAGCCACGTACCCGCGGGGATTCGAACTCGTGACTCGCAAAACAATTGGGGTGACATACCTAGCGCCCCAGACCACTCAGCCACGGAGCGGGACGCGGAGGGCTTGTTAATATAGGTATATATTGTACAACCGGTTTACACTTTTATTTAGTTTTGGCATTTCAAGCAGCTTAGGTAACTATTTGTTGTACTGCGATCGTGCAGTAAGCGTCGCCCGAGTTTCCACAGTAGTTCACGTCTAGCAATTGCATTTCGTAGACGGAAAAGCGTTCGCAGATGCGTAGTCGTGCTGCTGACCGCTGTGCTTGTTCGCCCAGCGCAAAAAAGTGCTTCCCGCGCCCTAGTTTTACGCTGTACGGTAAAAATATCAGTTGATTTTATTTCCTTAGTACCTATATTGACTTCGCTGACTCTTCTCCCGCCTTCAAGAGGCCTTATATTTTCCTACTGGCGTACCAGTCAGCGAAGCGTCGCATGTGCACTTGTGCAGCGCTTGTGTGAAGCGACCTTGACTTGGAGCTAGATACAGTATACAAACAAACCAAGTAAAGAAAGGCACATTCTTCCATTCACAAACGTGTCCTGGCTTCGTTTCAACTAAGCGAACAAATTGCGACCAAGCAATTTTTTTTAACCTCCTTGATTGCGACGACCCGCCGGCGGCCGGCGGACGAAACGCTGGGCCGACTGACTCTGTCGGCCGGGGAGCCGTGCAGTAGCGCAGCCGTGGCGCAGCCAATTGCCAGCTCATCCCCTCCTGACGTCACACGAAAACGCCACAGAAAATGGGCGAGCGTAAAGAGAGGAGGACAGCATTTTCGAATTAGTTTTTCTACTAAATAAAATCGCGTAAACGCGCCTAGAGTGGTCGAAACATGGCCTGGGGACTCCGGACTACAATTTGCGCTAGTAATCCCGCAATGTTTACATATCACTTCAGTGTCCCTTTAACCCTCTTAACCCACTTCATGAATGCAGGGGGCATTTTTGAAACACATGTGGCCGCCATTCCACAGAAGTATTCCAGTTTACTTCTCGGTAAAAACGTGTTATTTTACACCGCAACTTTGCTCTGAGGCCTGACCCCCTACCTCAAACCACAAAGAACACGTCAATCCCGGCATTCACACGCACTTTTATTACACCGTATTTACACTTGTACTGACTTGTTTAAAGTTTCTTTGTTCCCTCGTACTATTGAGAAGTGCAACAGTTTGTTTCAAGCAGTATACACTCTTTTGAGCTTATTTGCGCCAAAATTTGGAATTTTTTCAAACTATTGCAAGTGTTCCGTGTTTCCCTACGCCCCCCCCCCATTCCTTTCGTTGCTTTTGTATAAAAATGTTTCGCTTTCCGATTTGTGTTTTCTTCCTTCTTTCGTTGATGTTGTATTCAAAGGTTGTGTGCGATAACTGTATTACCTTGCCGTTCCTGCTTTGGCCTCTGGGCAGCAGTATTTGTAAATAAAAATTAAAAAAAGTATTTTAACTCAAGGATAGGACTTAGTTTTATGCACTACAATACTTCGGTCAAGTTTAGGAAGGCAGCCACCATCACTTAAATAAAAAACATGTGAATGTTAGCGTCTCTTTAAACAATTTATGGCGCTGTTTTGGAGCGCCAATACAACCACCTACTGGTTTGACACATTATTTTGTGGCCATTGCCACCCGCAGGAAGAGGACTCTAGGTGTTGTCCCGCACCCCCTATCCTAACAAAAGTATTTAGGCCTCACGCAGGACTTCAAAAGTTTGCTCTCACTTCGACCACCGGCCTTTGGCTGTGCCCCTCAACAAAACAAATAACACTCGGGAGCTTGTGTCAAGTCACGTTTGTAGCAAAGGAAAGCTAATGCCTGTCTAGCTATTGCGACGAGTTCTGCGAAGCCGCAAACGACAGCTTATATAGCCGAACCCTCTCTACCTCACTGCATTTCCCACGCTTGGATCGCCTTGCACCTACTATCTTCTCTTGTAGACCTCTCTCTTACAGCAATCATGGGATGTATCCTTGACTGCGCCGTGACCGAGGCTCTCTTTGAGCCAACCCCACTTCAACAATTTTTTTTCGTCGGTTTTTCTTAGCAGCAACAGCACAACTGAATCATTCCAAGCAAAATGCTTTGATCTACCTGATATAACAATAAGTGAAGAAGGACTTTTTTCAGCCCTACTAAGTTTAGACAATAAGAAGTCTGCGGGACCCGATGAAATCCCGAATGCCTTTCTTTTTCGGCGCGCGGAATGGTGCAGCCAATTTCTTTTTACAATATTTAGTGAAAGTTTAGGCCGAACCGAAATACCGAAGGACTGGAAGACGGCGAAGGTTAAACCCATTCACAAATCTGGTGACAAACTATCGCCATACAATTATCGACCTATTTCTTTGCTATGCACATGTAGCAAAGTACTGGAACACTTTATTTTCAGCCACATCAGCTCATTCTTAGAGACTAACAACTTTTTTCTTGAGAGTCAGCATGGGTTCCGGCGTGAACTATCAACGACGACTCTGCTTATCCACATAACTAATGAAATCTCCACTTCACTCGATAACGGCGGACAGATTGACGTTATTTTTCTTGATTTCCGCAAGGCCTTCGATCAGGTTTCTCACGTTCATCTAAAAACTAAACTCCGCCAAATATTACGCAACACAAAAATAACTCAGTGGCTGGATTCCTATCTTTCTGAACGACGCCAATTTGTTAACAAAGGCAACTTCAATTCCCCATTGACAGCAGTCCTCTCGGGCGTGCCGCAGGGTTCTGTCCTTGGGCCGCTTCTATTTCTCATTTTTTTAAATGATTTGTCGTTTGAATTTTCCGTGCGATGCCGCTTTTTTGCGGACGACTGCGTAGTTTACCATGAGGTCCGATCACCTGAGGATCACCAACTGATAGATACGTATCTTCTCGCGGTTGAAAACTGGTGTAGACATTGGGAAATGACCCTAAACAGTTCAAAATGCATTCAAATGACCATAAGCCGTAAAAAGAACTCGCTACAGCAGGTCTACAAAATATATGACAACCCAATCAAACAGGTTACTCAGTGCGAATACCTAGGCCTTCTTATATCATCTATCTATCTTGGAATGCCCATATCACCAACATGGTCTCGGTGGCATCACGACGGTTATGGCTTGTAAAACAGCGACTAAAGCACTGCACTAGCAAGACAAAACTTGTTGCCTACACACACCTGGTACGCCCATTATTGGAATATGCGGACACCATCTGGGACCCGCACAGAAAAAAATACACCGCTTGTATTGAGGGCGTTCAGAACAAAGCGCTAAGGTTTATCTATCACGCTTATGGGAGGCACATTTCTATCACGGAGTTACGCAACAGGTCCGAGCTCCCAACGCTTGAATCACGCCGCAAAGTTCACCGCCTCAAAACCCTGTTCAACATTGTCAATGGGCACACTAGACTAAACTATCATGACTATGTACAATATAACACAGCGCGCGAGGCACGAAGGAAGCATGATAAGACAGTTCTGGTTCCTCGTAGTAAAACAAACGCCCCCCGTTTCTCTTTTTTTCCAAGGGAGCGATAAGGGACTGGGAACGTTCTTTCGTACGAAGTGGTAAATGCGTCATCCTTGGAATGCTTTTTTGGCTACGACTCGGTTCTATCCTTGAACACGAACTCAAACTGCATGTCTTATTTGAAACCCCGACAACTGCTTCACTCTGATTTCGTTACATCGTGAGGTCGCTCAACCATTCAACATATCTATTCCGACGTGTTGGCTGTTGTCTATCTGCTGTTTTTTTCAAAGCCTGTATTTCCCCTGCTCATGTATTTTTGTGTTGACGCCATTGAGAGCAGTTATGGCCTATATTACTTTATTGCGCGTTTGTCTGTTCTGCATAAGCTACAAGCTAGTGCTACGCCTGTCGTACATTTTTTTCCAGTGTGTACTTTGTCATTTACATGCCAAATCGTACTGTTACGAACTTGATCCTCACACATTACAGAATTCAGTAATATTTGTTTTTGATTCTTTGTTTTTATCGTTAATTCTTTGAATATTCAGCATATTTGTGTTATATGTCTATGTTGTCTCTTGTTCCTCTTCTGTGCTCGCAGTTTGCAAAATCCATTTCACTGTTTTGTACACATCCTGCCTTGGCGGCTAAAAGGCTGCTGGCAGTATTGACCAAATAAATAAATAAATGCTGCGACGTTGTTGCTGTGCCGCGCCTCTGGTCGTCACAAAACCGGGTCAAGAAACGGTATGTGTAACAGCCTTTCTTAAAGGGACACTGAAGCGATTTGTAAACATTGCGGTATTACTAGAGCGAACTGTAGACCGTAGACCATAGGCCATATTTCGACCACTCTGAGTGCATTTACGCGAACTTATTTAGTAAAAAAATCAATTCGAAAATGCTGTCCTTCTCTCTGCATCCTCGCCCATTTTCTGTGGCGTTTTCATGTGCCGTCAGGAGCACCTGACTTATACCCGTGCTACACAAGCATTTCGAAGGCCTTCGAGTCGAATGTCGTTTGACTCAAATGACACCTTTGAGCTGCTACACGACGTTTTTCAAAGGCATTCGGTTAAAATGGCATTTGATTCAAAGGAGCACGACAACTTACCTTTGAGTGACTCAAAGGCCTTTGAAACACGAACGGTCATACCCTCCGACTCAGTTTCTGCAAACCGTGATAACAAAAATAATTATTTACGAGTAAAACTGTGTTTTTGAAGCGCAAGACCTTAGAGATTGTTCACTTGTTCAGTTGTTTTCGTTCTCTGTCACTCGATCTACGATCACGAGGTAACTTGGTACTCTTAACATCAGCGGTGCGAAAAAAGACAAAAAGAAACTGGCTGCCTTGTGCAGGTTTTGTGCGCACTTGTAGATAGTTATCAATTTGTATTCTAATAATTGCTTTCTGCCTACATTTCCGCCAAGAACGAAACGTGGCAGCCGTGCCGATAACAAATCATGGCGGGTGAACGCAGCAACTTTCAACTGCCTCTGATAATGGTCGCGTAGATCGACAGAACTCCTTCCAGTTCGAATGACATTTGAAATTTCTAAGGTCATTCAACTGAAATGTCCTTCCACACGCCGTGTAGCATAGGTATTAGCTTGATTGCGCTACTGCACTGCTCGCCGACCTTCCGACAGAGTCAGTCGGCCCAGCGTATAGTCCGCCGCCCGCCAACGGGTCATCGCAATTCTTTCGCTCAGTTGAAACTAAGCCATGACACATTTCTGAATAAAATAATGTGCCTTTCTTTACTTTGTTAGTTTGTACACTGTATCAAGCTCCAAGTTCAGGTCGCTCCAAACAAGCGCACGCTCAGGTAAAATCTAAGGCCAATTCAAGGCGAGAGAAGAGTCAGCGAAGTCAAAGTCAGTACGGGTACTAAGGAAGTAAAATCAACTGCAACTTTTACCGTGCAGCGTAAAACTAGGGAGCACGATTAACTTTCTTGCGCCGAGTGAACAAGCACAGCGGTCAGCAGAACGACCAGGCATCTGCGAACGCTTTTCCGTCTAAAAACTGCAATTGCTAGACGTGAGATATTATTGAATTTTGTGGGACTCTTACTGGGCGAGCGCTATAACACAAATAGTCACCTAAACTACTTGAAATGCGAAAACTAAATAAAACTGTAAACTGTGTATACATTCCATACCTTATATTTCCACCACCGGCAGCGCTGGACCGCGGCCGAGTGGTCTGGAGCGCTATGTATGTTGTTTTGCAAGTCGCGTGTTGGGATCCCCAAGGGTATATATATATATATAAATATATATATATATATATATATATATATATATATATATATATATATATATATATATATATATATACAGAAAGATAGGTCGGCAGTCTACAACGCCAACGGAGGCATAGGGGTGTGGTTAGGTTCTTTTTTTTTGCTACGGTTAATGAAGTTAACATTTTTTATTAAATATATGGAAGAAAGAAAGAAAAAAAAACACGCGCCCAGAGTGGGGACCGAACCCACGCCTTTCGATTAGATCTCGAATGCCTTACCAATGCGGCTATCTGGGCGACTGTGTTCTCCTTCACTTTCTGGGCTATATTTTATATTTACTAGAAGTGTATCTGGCGCTTGAGGGTGGTAGCCAGCGCCACTCTGACTACACGTAGTAATGTTCACTGCTCCATGAGCGAGTTCGCAGAACGCGCGCAGACTGACACTGACGCACTACTGAGTTCTTGTTGGCGTGCTGTTGCCATAAGCACCGACTGATTGCGGGCAATGGGCACAGGCTAGAATCAGCAGACCCTTGGCCTGGCGCGAACACGCTTGTTACGCTACAGGCATGAGTGAGGCAAGCTTCAAATATGGGGGAAAAGCGCGTGGCATTTCAGCGTCTGCGGTGACGGGAGGGCGTTCATCCACAGCGTAGGCCTAGGCTAGTGATTAGTACCATTCCAAGCCATCCTGGGAGACTTACCTTAGGCTTTTTAAAGCCGAGGACACGGCAGGAGCGCGGTATGGCGATTATTGTTATATCGAGAATGCCCACCCAACGATAACGTTGGATATCAAGCATGTGTTTTACAGAACCGAAACCGAAACTTGTTGGAATACTAATCTTGGACATCGTTCAATTACGGCCGACCTCCTCCCGAAGTAACAGCCTTTAGTTGGAGCGGCCGCCGCAGACCGCGCTCGGTAGTTTTTTTTTCTTTAGTGCTTTATGAAATAATTACAGACTTATCAACCGGCTAAACGATGAAAAGTGTGTAAATTTGAGCCAGCCTAAGCCGTGCAAGCAAAAACGGGACCTTGACAAATTCACTGCAGTGTCCCTTCAACCTTCTTTTTCCAAATTGCTGCCAACTTTCCTATTGACCAAAGCACCAAATACATGGCCAATAAGTAAGTTGTGTTTTCTTCGGAGGACCAGTGTTCATAATGTGCAAGCTGTAATAGTTTCGCTGCAAAAAATGCAAAAAAAGGACCCTCCTTCTACGCCTTTCACCCCTGAAATTCAATGACTTTTTTTTAGTACCAAACCCTTTCCCAGTTTTTTTAGTCCCTGCGGCGTTGCTAATCCAATAGATTGCTGCGAGATTAACGCTTACCTTAAATAGAAATACATTATCGCGGTGCAGCGATGCGGCGATGCAAGGTGAAGTGGTGGCGTAGAGGTAGAGCATCCGTCTTGCGTGCAGAAGGGCCGTGGTTTGAATCCCGGTGCCCCACAATTCCCGACCGATTAAAAAAATGCCCTTGTTGATGGAATTGCAGAATGACGCTTCGGGTGAGGATGAACCAGGCCACCAATACTGGTAACGCACTCCCTCACCAGAGCAGGACTGGCCACTCTGGTGTAGTAATGGCCGCAAGCTCCCATGAATACGCCAATTATGACAGCTGCATCTTACCGGTACTCACGTACATGGCAGAAATTTGGAGGCTCACTAAGAGGGTTCAACTTAAATAGAGGACAACTCAGCGAGCAATGGAACGGAAGACGATAGGTCTAAATGAAGGGACAAGAAGAGAGCGGAGTGGGTCAGTTACAAACGCGTGTTAAGGACATATTAGCCGAAATCAAGAAGAAACTGGTGTGGGCAGGGCATGTAATGTGAAGGCAAAATAACCGTTGGTCATTAAGGGTAACACAGTGGATCATTAGAGAAAGAAAACATGGAAACTGGTGGCAGAAAGTAAGATGGGCAGATGGGATCAAGATTTTCGCTGGGATAAATGCCGCAGTTAGCACACGACCCAGATAAATGGAGATCCACGGGAGAGGCCTTTGTCCTGCAGTGGGTGCAGATAGGCTGATGATGATGACATTATCGCGAGCGAATTCAGTGGACCAACCCTCTGTTCGATCACGAACATCAACTTACAAGCTTCTCGGTGATTACTGAACTACAATTTGACCTCACGTCATCGTGTCCTTGCAAATAGGCTTCAGCAACGGTATTTCCAGACTTCTTTCACCTTTCCAGTATTCTGCAGTGATGTGTTGGTGAAATTACTAAATCGCAATTTAGGATGAGTCATAATTACAATTCACTTGAACGGAACCATTTATACTCAATGTGTCAAAGAGCTAACTTGTCCTATCTTTCTGTATTTACCCTTCTTCTGCCCTATCTTCTTCCAAGAGAGGAAATGATGTACTATCACTGTTCCTAAGTTTCTTTGGCCTTGATACTGTGCCAGTTTTCTTTTAGCACGTAAAAACCGTAACACTGACATTAAATTAGCGCAGATTTCCACAAACATTTATCGCCTATTACTGGGTCTTTAATCAAGAAGCTGCACTTAAAGATGCTTGGTGATGTTCTTATTTTGATACATGAAGGCCAGACCTGATGTTTATGTCCTAGTTGTGAGAGAAAACTTCACGTAAATTCTTGGCATAAGAGAATTTTTTGAAAAGGAACGATTGCGATTTGCGTACTTTTCAGTTTTCTAAAGCAAGTATAAAATTTCAACTCGGTATAGCCGAAACACGCTTCTCTGTATTGTCTGCCTATGGCACCTTCGCTATCAATCTTCCTCGTCCATCCCGTTTTGTACGTTCGAACAATTACCCCATCATATGATAGCCGACAGTTTTCAACTCTTTCGGGGTGGTCGCACAGCAGCCGGTTTCCAAACTGCCTGCGATCAGGATTGCGGAGTTTTCAAGGGCATGCAATGCGGATACAAGAAGCTGAGTTTCCTTTTAGAGTTTTAGCAAAGACTATTGAGATGTCGTTTAAAAAGAGCGTGGAATACTGGACAAAGGAACGTGCAGACGACACAAGCGCTGACGAACAACTGTGCGCATATTCATTCGCAGGAAATTACCCACGAAATCGAAAGGAAGTGAAGAAAAAACACGAAATAAACGTTTGACGTAAAACCGTAATAACAACAGATTAGTTAATATGGAAACAACAATTTCCGCTTGAGGATTTCTAGACGACTAGTCATGTTAGGTAGGCGATCTCCTTATCTAGCAGTGACACGGATGCTTCACTGATGCAATCACTCCTTTTACTGTTGATTTGGAATGCTTCGAAGATCTCTCTCTCCCTTCGCCAATGGTAAGTGGTAAGGGTGGCACATTCTCTCAAGCGGGGGGTGCATCCGCAGGAGGCGCAGTGCGCTGACAACGTGCCGCCTGTCGATGACCTGACTTTGCTCGCGTGCTCCCTCAAACGTCCATTAAGGCATTGGCCTGTTTGTCCTATGTAGGAACGTTGTTGTTGCCATACGATATAATCTGATGTTATCACGTTTTTCGTTCAAAAGTTTATTTCGTTTTTCTCTATTTCCTTTCCCTCGCTTTTCTTGTATATTTTCCTGCGAATCAAAATATGCACGATTTTTTGTCAGCGCCTGTGTCTTCTGTACCTTCCTTTGTCCCGCCTTCTGCGCTGAGTTTAAACGACTTGTTGTAACAACATCGCCTTCAGTACCCCCTTTTGAAATATTTCATACGAAACATGTAGTGCAAATTGAGAGTCATGCATCACCTACACATTCGGGACGGCAACAATACTGGTAGTGCCTCCCATTAGGTTAGTTGCTGTTTAATAAAATATTTACACAAGTTTTGTGCTTCAAGTGTAACTGCTACAGGCAAACCTGATAGTTACAGGGAAGCTGGTCGAAAAATAACGAGAAGGTACATTCTGAAATGAAGGGCTGCAGCACAGCTCGTCGCTCCAGTCAGCACGCTTTTAATGGCGTTATATTTTTCCGGTTTTTCAAGAATAGTGACGGTCACTTCTGAGTCCAGACCAGCCGATGCTTGGCTCACTGGATGAACGATTATTGCCTCCAAAGACCTGCCTGTACTTTCTGTGATCACCGTTTGTTTCGTAAACTTGATCATGGTTAATTAATGTGTCGATGCGAGCTAGTTGGTACTTCATTGGAACAGGTTAAGCGGCAGCGAGCGCTGCAGCTGTAATCGCTTTCACACGGGGTGCAACTAGTATTACATGGTGTTTTTTCGTGCCTTTATACTCGCTTTCGGAGCGAATAAAGCTGAGTATTAGTGCGCCCCTTTCTTTTCTGTTTTTCTTCCTCCAGTTGTGCCTAGCGCTAACCTGTTTATCATGGTGCGGTAGCACAAAAACGCGGATGTCAGCCTTTCCGCTCTATTCCGAAATTATTTCTATTGCAAAGAACATAACGATGCATTCATGTAGTTGCCTCCAGTTTCTATGCCAGCGTTGGAAATGAATGTTCTTCACTCTTTACTAGACCACCTGTGAGCACGTGCGCGGAGCACGGGATGGTTTTGTGCTCATTTGCATTTTAGTCACATCTTTTTTCTTTTATTTAGAAGGGGTCATGGTCTCTCAAGCTCTCTCGTTGTATCTCGTTGCCTCTAAGTGTAGAATCACTGGAAATTAGAAGAAGGAAAACAAACCCTTAAAAATCATTTCGCAACATCGAAGGGCTATTAAAAATGCCTAAAGACGAGTACATACGCGTTGCAGGAAAACGCAGCGTGAGATAGAATCATGAAGCTTCCATTAAACCTTTCAAGGCTCGCACTGACATTTATCGGTGGTCATTTTTTCCAGGTGCTATAGAACAATAGAATCGTTTACCGCACCATATTGGTAATAGCACAGATATGCAAACTTTTGATAGCAAAACTGATGCTTATTTCAGTCATGATTGAACTACTGCCAATTCTGTTCCTGTGTGCATTGTTTTGTCATTGCCTTTTCTTGTTTTTCAATTTTCTATTCGTACTCCCTATTGTTTTCCTGTTTGTACCCCTGTGATGACCCTCAAGCGAGGGTTGACAGTATCGATAAATAATAATAACCAATCAATCAATCAATCAATCATGTTTATTTACGTGCCCAGGAACAGCCAGAGGCCTGAGGGCTGGCGCACGGGTAGTTACATGAAAAAAAAAATACACAAAATACAAGAAACATACAGCAAGAAACAAACAAGCGACAAGACACACACAAATTGAAGTAGTGAAAATGACAGAAATAAAGCACAGGCGCAGCCTGGGTACAGGTAAAACAAAAAATAAACAAAGAAGATGCCTATGTTGCTCTGCCTGTCGTAAAGGCCACACGACAGGCATAGCAACAAAGTTTGACAGTAACACAACAAAAACAACGGCAAGAGTGTAGAGACAAATGATAAGACGAACAAATGACAGTAAACAGTTTCAAAAATAGGCAACTATCAGTTGGATAGACATAACCACACAGAAACCAAATTCCAGAAAAAAAAGAACGACAGACATATCATAGGTGTTTAACATACTGTATTCAACAGCGCTGTACGGTAAATTGTAAAGGATTTCTGAAAGATGTCAAGGCGTTCAAAGAAGCGGTTGTAACAATTCTGTATTCTGCGCACAGGAGAATGATTGGAGTTGCGCGCAGCGGTCAAGAACGGGCGATGCGACCTGGTGGGCCTTTGTGGTACACTAAACTCTAAACAGTTAAGCAGGTCTGCGCAAGAAAGGTCGCCATGAACAATTCTGTGAAGAAATGTAAGGTCTGCACGCATACGTCTGCCGTTCAAGGAAGGGATGGAAGGGACTATGGGTAAGTCAGAATCAGGATGAAAACTGTGGTTGTGATGACGGTGCTTAAATATGGATAAAAACTTCTTCTGCACACGTTCTATTAATTCACTACTAGATTTGGAGATGCCGTTCCAGGCAACAGAAGCATATTCTAACTGTGGTATACATATTGCATTGTATAGCATTAGAAATGGATCTGGAGAAGAGAATTCCTTTGTAATCCGACACACATTTCCAAGGCTTCGGAGTGCTCGTTGGGTGATGAGCCTAATATGAGGAGAAAAAGAGAGGGTACTGTCGAAAAGCACCCCTAGGTCCCTAATCTCATCAACCCTTTGCAGAGGAGCTCCCTCAATACTGTAGGAAAACAGCAGACGGTGGGTTTTCCGGCTGTAGGTGACAACCTTTGTTTTAGTGGGGTTTAAAATTAGGCAGTTTTTCCTGCACCAGACCGATAATTCCCACACATCCCTCTGCAAGGCACAGCAGTCCTGAACACCGCTAATGTGCCTAAATAGTTTGACATCATCAGCATAGAGAAGAAAAGAAGAGTTTGTTAACACTGTTGAAACATCATTGATAAAGACAGAAAACAATAATGGACCCAGCACGGAACTCTGGGGTACGCCCCTTGTTGCAGGGTAAACACTAGACTTTTTGTAGTTAACATCTACATAAAAGGACCGGTCAAGGAGATAGTTGGACAACAAGGCAACAAGGCTTGCGTCTACACCGGACTTAGCAAGCTTGTTAATTAATAACTGATGGTTCACCACATCAAACGCCTTACTGAGGTCAAAATAAATAACGTCCAACTGGCCGTTTTCACAAACTGCAGCCGAAGGCTGTGTCATAAAGCTTGCAAGATTTGTGACCGTCGATCGACCCGAGAAAAAGCCGTGCTGATTTGGTATCACAACGGTCTTGATGCAGGCAGCAAGAACTTTGTGCAGAGCTGACTAAAGAGTTTTGAGGCGACACAAATGAGTGAGATCGGGCGATAGTTAGAAACGGCTGACTTATCACCAGACTTAAATATTGGAAAAATTCGAGCGATCTTCCATGCACAAGGAAATTTACTTAAAAGTAAGCAGTTATTATAAATGGAAGTTAAGACAGGCACAAAAATGTTGCCGTAAGCCTTCATGAGGGCTGCTGGAATTCCATCTGCACCGCAGGAAAATGATGGTTTCATCCGTTGAAGGCTATCATTGACAATTTTTTCATCGAACCTTAGTGTGTTAAAATTAGAGTTATTAAACGATAGGCGTTCGTCGTTGCCATCTGGCAGTTGAAAGACAGAATGAAAGTACTGAGCAAAACTGGTGGCAACATCCTCAACCTCTTCACCATCGGAATTAAGCAGGCTAACGTGTTCTTTAGACGCCTTAGAACGGCCGCGTACATACCTCCAGAATTCGGCCGGTTTCTGAGACGCAGCAGCCTCTAAAGATTCTATATAGAGCTGGTGGTCACGCCGGTAGAGGATTTTACAAAGTGAGCGATACCGACTAAACTCCGCTTTCCACTTGTCAAGCCCAGAACGCTTGGCCTTTTGTGGGCGCTATCCTTAAGTTTAAGCGAACTTCGAAGTTCTTTAGAAAACCAGTGGGTAAATTTGGAAGGAACAGGCTTATAACAAGGGATATACTTTTCCATGCCCCTTCTGACGATTTCAGTGAAACGTCGAACCTGTTCGTCAACATCATTGACATCCAAAACACTAGGCCATTCAGCAGATGAATAAAAGTGATACAGCCCAGCATAATCTCCACGCTTGAAAGCATATCGCGGGACTGCACAATTGTCAACACCGCCATAGCGATGCTGGGTCGTGACCGAGACAGAGACAACAAGAGGGGGGTGAAACTTGTCGGGGTGCACAAGGGATATTTCGGAGGCACACACTTGTACGTTTTTAAGTTTGAGAAGCACACATCTAGAACATTACCACAAGAGTTTTCTATGCGGCAAAACCGCTGCATGGAGGTGAACGATTGAAAATTTATAGCATGCTGCATTTCTGCGCTGCATAATGGTTTTTGTGCTCAAAGGAAAGACTGTTCCAGCGAGTACCTGGGGTGTTGAAGTCTCCAAGTATAATGAGCTTATGGTTGGAGTGTACATTTGAGACATTTTCTATGGATGTGAGTGTTCGATTAAATACAGAAGGTAATACATCCGGGGATATATAGAATGCACCGATGAGTAGCTTCTCGCCCTTCGTGAGGCCTACCTCAAGCCAGACTGATTCGTCTAGGGTCTCGAGGTCAGCACGCCGCATGCAATGCACTGAATGATCAACGGCAACGAGAACCCCGCCACCTTTTTGTTTAGGTCCAGTTAATTTTCTGTCGCTTCTAAAGATTTGATAGTTAGAAGGGAAATAGTCGGAAGACGAGATATCATCGGAAAGCCAGGTTTCAGTAATGACGACAGCAGAAAATTTAGAGCATACAATATTTCTAATAAAATCAGAGGACTTAGTTCGTAGACCTCTAGTGTTTTGATAGTATATGTCGAAACTCTCGTACTTACTGATCATTTTCAGTTATTTCAGAGCTGTGCAGCATACCAGGGTGGACCTTGCCTTGAAACGGCTTGAAAAGGCAGCCTTTTGGCCACATAGACGGGTCGCTCAGGCGCCTAAAACACTCCTCGTTAACAGTTACGCAAAAAGAAGAATAGGAGTCGTACTGCTATAATAATAATAATAATACTAAAAGCTGCATTTCTTGCTCCTGCATGCATTTAAACACCTCGATGATTTTTATTTATCTTCATTTCTTCCCTTTCAAACAGTTATCCCTATTTGCACGTTCTTCGGTTTGTTCGTTTTTGTGTCAACGTACAGTAAAACCCACCAAGTAAAATTACCATATTTCTGAAACTTCTTCCTAACGCAGTTTTCCACTAACCATTCCTTCGGAACCTGAATCTGCCTGCGTGCTTTCAAGGCTAAAGCCTAGCGAATATCAGACCTTACGAAGGTCTACAGGGCGGCTTCCTGGGTGCGGTCATGTCGGGCGATGTGACGTCATTTGCCATAACTAGCCTTCTAAAAGGCGTTTCTCGCCGGGGGGCGTGCGCATCGGTCAGCGGTGACGCGGCTTGAGTGTGAATTCAACAATATTTTTTCAATGATCTTGCAAATGGGTACTCTGCGTCCGACAAGGTAGTGTGTGCCAACCTTTAGATAACCTAGTCATGTAAAATCACATGTAACTTTATCTCTGTTTTAACTGGCGTCCGTTGCCCAGTTTTCTGTAGGAGGGGGAATATACTTCTTTTGGGAGCATCCTACACGGTTGCCACTGAACTGGTTGATTGTTGACGCACGATTTCGTTAATATAAAGGGATGTAATTGCCATGCAATGGAAGTGGCAATTGTGTAAATCCCTCCACCATGCCTTCTTGTTTCGACATGTGATGAAAAGTGGCCATGCTCCACGGTAATTGTGAGCTGACTTACAGCGGTCACGATCAGCCTTGCATATGACTTCCACGTTATTAGCTGTTGCCTGATGTGCTAACATGTGGCTGCACTCAAACCTTGTCATAACGAAGTTTAAGAGGAGCAGTAATGGTTTCGTTACATCGATTATTTCGTTATATCAATTGTAACAGTTTACGGCAATGTATGCTGAGTTGCATGCACACCTACAAGCACGCAAAGAAGGAAGCCGCCTCGCGGCCCACTGTGCCGCTACGCGACCACGCATGCGACGGAAATTGAATTGAATAGAAGACAAATATTTTGGTTGATCAATGCGGTCACCGCCTGGTTTATTGTTCGCTAAATATAGCTGGAAAAAATTGCATGATACTCCTTTGTTTCGGACGTCGCAAGCGAAAGACTTCCGTTTGAGCGGTGCCCACCGCGTCGATGCCGTTTTCGCCATCGCCATGGGCACTGCAGAAGTAACGTATAAGGTCAACCGCATCGAGTGCATGCGACGTCATTGCACGTTGAGTACGTGGGCGCGGTAGACCAAGGCGTCTTCGTCGTCGCTTGCGTCGGTTTGTCCGGTGACATCTGCGATGATAGCATCGTCGGTCTGCTTCTTCACAATAACCGCGTCAACATCGGCGTTGAGCGATCCATGCTCCTTGGTCAGCGCCGCTGACTGAACGAGGAGGGTGGCTCGGTCGGCCGCGCGTGTCGACGCGGGAGTTTTAAAACAGCCGCTCCAAACGAGTGTGGAACTCCGCGGTGCAGCTCACGCACCGTGGCGGGGTTTCTGTTGAAGGGGAGACTGATATTGTTCGTTGTATCTATTGACAGGTGTACATTACTTCGTTACAACGAAGTATCAAATCTAGGGTTCTCTATGGAGATTTCAAGGGGAATATCATTCACTTCGTTAAATTGGTTATTTCGTTATATCTGGTTATGTTGTAATGAGGTGTGTCTGTATAAATTCACATGCTGAAACTGCATATGACGGATTAGGTGGACGGAAAATCGCACATGCGTGGCTATTTAGGTGTAGCGTTCTTGTGCGCCAATAGCGAGAAAAGGCTTACCGGTACATTGAAGCTTCTAACCGCTCAAATAGAGTGACAAAGCGTTGTTAGCACGTGACGATTACTCAGCAGGTGTCCCATAAGGCTGTTCACAGGAAGAAATTTTTTGCATTTGTATTATAAGTTACAGAATTGGTTCGGCAGGAACCGCGACATGGTCATTTTTGGTCGTGCTTACTTTCTTTTTTTCACTTATTTCTACGTGTACTTTGTCAGGTTTTCTGAAACAATTTTATTTTTTTTCGGTCTTTATGGCATATAGCTGCGATAATCGTGCATGTTGAAGTGACAAAATTCACCGTCGCTGCAGCCTTTCTGTTGTGACCCTGCACCTGCCTATGCTAAAAAATGGGATGGCTAATCCGCTACAGTTTGAACAAGACTTCCGCACAGAAATGCATCGCTCGAAATTTCGCAGCTCTTGGCGTCCTCAGGGTAGCTTTTACAAGGTACGTTATGCTAGCAGCGGTCGCAAACTAAAAACACATCTATGTTTTAAGCCGCAGTTGCAATTGATAAATGCAAACGTTTTCCTGTACTTTTCCACACTTCGACTTGTCTACCTGTCGTAATTAGCACAACACGCCAGGTCTACGGCGACAACCGTAACTGGGAAGTGAGTAACCCCATCATGCTGGTGGTAACAGCACGCCGGGGCCATCGCATGTTTCCGTGAATCAATTTTAGTGCTGCCACGAACGCTGCATTCCGCAGAGATTAACGTCAGCTCCGATTGCGTCGACAACAGGAAATTATGGCTTTTAATCGTGACTTCTGTGTGTTTCTAGCAACGGCAGTCTATCGTGGAAACCGAAACTGCAAGTGCGCTGACGCCAGTGATGACGAGTATGGCACTAGCGCCATCTCATTAAGGCGGGACTAACTCCTCCCGAAATGGTCAATAGCTATGTCGTCTTTGCGACTTTTTCTTAGCTTTTCTGTTGTCGTCTTAAGACGCGAATTGATCTGACAGGCAGACTTGCAGCAATCCAAGTGACTGGTTCCTTGCAGTCACAGCTCATCTCTGCGGGCACCTGTCATACTCATGTGCCGTCACGTTCACATGTCCCGGACATGAGTAGGGCTACTTGTTCTATTCTGCAGCATACATGGTTAGCGCCGTGATCACTGCCCTTGGCTCTCTCTCTGGCGACTTCAGTTCAAAGTTACCGCGATCCCAAACGTGTTTTAGCCCGGTGTGGAACCAGAACTCAAGCTGAACCAAACCGTTGTTTTTTGACCACGCTGAATTCGAAGCGCAACTGAACCGAAAAAATAAATAACGGTTTCCGGTGCACAAAGAAACCGTTCGACCATCCGCTGCTGATATAGTGTGCTTTTACGCCATTCGGGGCTTTTCTCTTTTACGCACTATCAATTTAGTAACTTCTCGCGCACTCTCTCCTTCACCTTCCTTAAAATACCATGAACGCTTTTTTCGTCGTTAAAACTAGAGGAAAAGTATGCGTACCAATGTTGCAATTGTATGCTACTTCTGGCAGAACGAGCAGAGAGCAAAGCCGAGCGAACAAAATGTCACACACTGGGCCACCTGAAGGCGATGTAAAACATCTTTTTTGCCCGTCCCTTGGTGCGACTGAGTAGGAATAATAGGGTTTCAGGGTTGCTCCACTTTTCAATGGCGAAGGCCCACACTTGCAATGTACATACTTGTTGCATTTCATACTTTTCTTTCAAAAGGTCACACACCTGGAAATTGGAAATACTTGAAAAGTGTGACACTCACTAGCTGCACGGTGGCCGAAACGTTGGCTCCTGACAACAGGGAAGCGGGTTCGAACCGCACCCATCTGATGTTTTTTTGATGTCGAAAAATGAAAGCTCCAATTTGTCGGGATTTTGACGCGCATTAAATTTCCCCAGGCTGTCTAAATTACTCTTCCGGCCTTCAATATACGGTATGCCGCAGCACATGAGTAGCCTCGGAGCATTGAACGGGCCTATATTTTTTTTTTTTGAAGTACGTTTACATGGAAAAATAAAAAAGTAAGGGCCAACCACGAGATTCTAAGTTGTTCTGCGCCGAGTTCCCATGTGAATACATTTTAGCCCTTTTGTGTTGCCTTCCAGCACCGAATAACCAACACACCAAATGATATATTTAAACCTTTACTTCCTTTAATTTGTCAGACCTTTCACAACCAAATGCGTCATCACTTCGGGCAGCGAGCGCTGTGGTGCCTGGTGTAATGGTCAGTGATTCGGGACGCTAAGACTGAAACAACTTAGCATATTTTCATGGATCCATACGATGATAATAGACGTGGGAGTAAAACCTGTTGGCGTATTGTCGGCCCTTTGTCCTTTATGAAGAAACAGTATCCCCTAGGCACTGCTTATTGCGTCTCTGAAGAAAAAAAACAGCACAAAATTAAGTGACACATGCCGAATGTCAGGCGCATCCAGTGCCATCCAATTTGCCCAGC
>JABSTR010002958.1:0-51748 GCA_013339765.2 Haemaphysalis longicornis | reverse complement strand
CCGAGCCTCCTGACCGACTTCAAGGCCGTGTTCCAGCCCGAGACGGGCACGTTCATGGCATGCAGGATAGCAGCGATGCCAAAGAGGGAGCCCAGCCTCTGCTTTTCAAGCCTTATCCGCCGCCGTTCGCCTGGAGGAAGGGGTCACCCAGTAGCTGCAACGATTGCGGCGAGAAACATCCTGGTGCACGTCAAAATCGTCATAAATGGCAACCCCAATCGTGCCAGTTCTCAAGGAAGACGGCAGGACCAGGATCTGCGGGGTCTTCAACATCACTATCAATTCCCTCGCTACCATCAAGAAGTACGTCTGCCCGGATTGAAGATCTCTGGTCAGGTTTGTCCGGGGGACAGAAGTTCACCAAGCTCGACCTAGGAGATGCGTACCAGCAGCTGGTGCTCCATGATTCGTCCCGGAGGTACGTCACCATATCAACAACGCTGGGACTTTTCCAGTACACGCGCTTACCGTTTGGCTTGGCCTCAGCACCTGCCATTTTCCAGAGGGAGATGGGCAACCTGTTCAGTGGTATGATGCATATGGCGGTGTGCGTGGACAACATCCGGTGACCGGCACAGACGACGAGGACCACCTGTGGAACATGCACAACGTCCTGGCACAATTTCAGGATACCGGGCTGAAGCTCAAGCATGGAGAAATGCAGTTTCTTGCCCACCCCCCCCCCTGTTCAGTACCTGGGGCCTGTCATTTGCCAGCCGGCCTAGCCCCGGTACCCCACAACGTTGCTGCGGTGCTCGAGTCGACTAAGCCCCGTATCAAGAAGGAGCTGCAGAGCTACCTCGGCCTCGTCAACTTCTACAAGAATTTTCCTGCCGAACCTGTCATCGCGTCCCAAGCAGTTTCATCTACTGCTTCGAGATGGACAGCACTGGGCCTTGAAAAGAAAAGGACATCACATCGCCTTTTAGTGCTATGCACTTTGACCGGCCAAGCCTGTCGTCCTGACGGTAGATGCGTCGCCGTACGGCGTGGGAGCCATCCTGGCCCAACTGGAGGATGGCCAGGAACTACCCTCTGTCGTTTGCGTCCCGTCGGCTCCATGCTGCAGAACAGAGGTATAGCCAGCTAGACAAGGAAGGTCTGGCCCTTATGTTCGGGGTGAGCTCTTCCACCATACCTGCTGGGGCCGAATGTTCGAGGCGGTGCTGGATACTGGGGCGGGACAAGGCGGTTCCAGTGTAGGCATCACCTCGAGTCGGGCGCTGGGCCTTGAGCTGGCGCCCTACAGCTACCAGCTGGTCTACAGCCAGGGAAAGGACCTGGCACTTGCTGATGCCCAGAGCCGACTGCCCCTGCCAGAGTTGGCTGCTGCTGTTCGGAACCTGCCAAAGTATTCATGTTGGAGCACACTTACCCGGACGTGCTGTCCAGAATGGTGGTGTCGCATGCGACCGGACCGGGACCCAGTCTTGCGGACCGACGGGACCCAGCCGCACGTAACGCCACAAGGCCGGCGAGCTGAGCCTGCAGAAGGGCTGCCTGCTGTAGGGTTCCAGGGTGGTTATTCCGCAGCGCCTGTAGTCCAGGGTCCTGCAGTTGCTGCAAGCGGGTCATCTAGGCGTGGAGAAGACCAAGATGGTGTCCGGTTCCACGTTTGGTGGCCTGGCCTGGACCAGGACATTGCTCGCATGGTGCAGAGCTGCCAAGTCGCCAGGAGAAGCAGTGAGCCCTCGCGTCATGTGGAGATCATCCCTTGGCCGTTCCCGGAGAGACCATGGTCCCGCCTGCACGTGGATTTGGGGGGCCCCTTGAGGGCCACTACTTCCTTGTGGTGGTGGACGCCTTCTCAAAGTGAGTGGATGTCGTACCAGTCCACACTCCATTGGCAGGGGCAACCATTGCGGTGCTGCGGCAAGTCCTCGCCGCCCAGGAGTTGCGGACGGACGTCATCGTATCCGGCAATGAAACCTCTTTCGCCAGTGCGGAGTGTCTGGCCTGGCTGACAAAGAACGGAATTCACCGGGTGATGGTTCCGCCGTACCAGCCTGCGTGAAATGGTACCGCCGAGCGGGTTGTAAAAACTACGAAGGACAAGCTCAAGAAGAGCGAGGTGGGTGATTCCCGGACGCAGGTTGCCTGGCTCCTCTTTTTGCACTGGACCACACCCCGACATCACGGGGGTGCTCCTCCGAGCTCCTGTCGTGCCGGATGGGGAAGACACCGTTGCACGTGTTACATTTGGACTGCCGGTGCCCAACACTTCTGAAGCAGCCGAAGCAAAAGCTGGCTGCTGACTGAGGTTGCCGTCCTTGGCCTTTGCCGGAGTCTGGGGCTCCATCTTTTTCAGGAACTTACGGCCTGGTCCACCCTGGTCTGCCGGGCTTGATGAGGTTTCTCCTGCCAGTG
Source organism: Haemaphysalis longicornis (assembly GCA_013339765.2). Taxonomy (NCBI): domain Eukaryota; kingdom Metazoa; phylum Arthropoda; class Arachnida; order Ixodida; family Ixodidae; genus Haemaphysalis; species Haemaphysalis longicornis. The sequence goes on along the minus strand of JABSTR010002958.1, from coordinate 49,381 downwards.
CGTCATCACTGTCGTTCCCATGTTGGACGGGACCATGTGGCAACGGCACGCTGACGATGTGAGGCCTCGCCTGGCACCTCAGCCGCCCCTTCAGGAAGCCAGCAGGCAGGAGAAGCCAACTACACCGGCTGCTGTCATCAAAGCACCAGGGACTGGTGCTACTCGCGTTACTGTGGCACCACTGTCAAGTCCGGTGGCACCTGCAAGGCCGACCAATGCAGTCCCATCGGTCAGCGCAAGAGTGGCACAGGCAGCACCGACGCTGCCACACCTACGTCGACACCTGTGCTCAGGAGGAGTGCGAGACTGCGGAGATCGCCCGATTGCTACTAGCCGGGCGAACAGGTGTAGTTTGATTTGTGTTTGTGGTGGACAAACAAACTTGGGAGTAAGGGGTCTAACAGGTGTATCGCCGCCCCGACCTAATCTTCGTGGGCCGCTAAGTTGGTCACCCCGCAAGTCTCGTTAATCAACACTGTGTTTGGCTGGCCAATAAAACCTACGATCACAGCAGCTGGCGGTCAGTCACCATTACCACCAGCAGGCTGCAGGTCGCCACTCGGCTGGAGTGTGCCGGGATCCTACCACGTTCACGAATGCGGGGGAAATCATGACAATCTGCATGTGATTTATGTCCAAAGCTTTGCCATTTTATCTGTAACAAGCGCTTAGTGCGCATTTAAACGATTCTAAAGCGACTGCACACACACTGGGTTTTGACAAGCTAGAATAGTTGGGTTTGTTTTTGTTTACATATGGCATAAAAAACTGGACAATCATTGTTCGGCCTTGATGCGATAGTACGGGCAGAAAAAAACAACAGTTTCCATATTTGTAATCTACACATCAAAGGCAGACGTACTGGTTTCCATGGCACACGTGGGTGTTTTAATTAAGGTTAGGAATCCAATTTAAGTAAGAGCAGTAAAAAAGTCGGTAACGGCTGCACTATCTTCTAAGACATTTATATTGTAGTTACCGGAACAAACAAGGGCGAAACCATTGTCGGGCGCATAGTATAAAAATTTCCCCGCATTTCCCCGAGGGGAAGAATGTGAAAGTGCGAATGCAGGAGTTGAATTTGCGCGGTTCGGTAATGTCGCGAAAGAGAGATCGCACACACTAACTACGAAAGAGAGATCACACACACTTTGTTGTTTTGTACACAACTACAAAGAAAGAAAGATGCATTTATTCACAGACACCTATTTGTGTTGTCGTTGGCCATCACAGACACCTATTTGTGTTGTCGTTGTACTTGATTGCTACTCCTTTAGGCGGGTCGTTCAGTACTCTTTCACGCCCGGGTGTTGCCCTTCTCCACGTGGGTATGTTGCACAGCCAATCCCCCATTTGTGTTGTCGTTGCTGCACAGAATTGCTAGATTTGTGTTGTCGCAGATCTCAGCTTTGAAATTTCGTGTCAGTACTCCTTTAGGCGGGTGCATTGCCCTTCTCACGCCCGATTCCTGGCCAATCCCCTACGTGGGTATGTGCCATGTCGCCCATCTCCCCACGTTGCCAAGGAAGACGAGGAGCGCGCGCACCCGCAGCTGTTGCTATGTGGACGGACGGCGGTCACGGAATTCAGGGTCGCTTATAAAGTGCATTCGCACTTAACATTTTTTAAGACACGCAAACATTGTGAAATATTGCCATGTGGTGGGCGGTTTACAGCTACTATGAAGCCTTCAGTGTGTAGCAGCTCAACCGTGGCAACGGAGGGAGCTCGAACTAGAAGTTTACCTCGTGCCTGCAGATCCTGTCCTGAGCCGTGAGCCACGAGGCACGAGTCACGCGGCTGGCAATTAGAATCCGGACACCGGGCTGACAGAACCACGCTCGCACTCTGCCACGCTGGATTACAACCTGCGCCAAGCGTCGCCCATCTCCACCGCAGCTTGCCTTCTGTAACCGCTCGGTCTTCCTAAATAAATGAAGCCAGGACGTCTTCTCATGTCCCCTTCAAATAACTTCTGTTCATTTGTGCTACCTTTCTGCAGGCTCGCACAGATGTAGCAACTTAACCCCCAAACACAACCCCCTCCAAACTCAGGAAGAGCGCTTAGCCAAATGAAAGCCAAAACTCGCATAAGAGACTTAACAGGCGACTCTTGCCAATTTTCGATTGCATGTTACTATACTTCGAATGACACTATACTTCGTATGAATACAGTTTGCGCTGCTCTCCAATTTCGCATACGAGTACTGTAATCATCCGCCCAATATGTATTCCCCAAGAAAGCAACTGCAGGGTTATAAAACTGCACTTTTATAATCCAAAAATAAACTGAAATTGCATTATATAGATGACCAAAATTAAATTATTAAAAATAAACTTCATAGAAACCCGAAGCCCTTAGTGTCCCGTAAGAAACAGTATTTCGCTTCAGTTAGTGTGTTACAGCTTTCATTAAAGGCTTTTCTCTCTCTCTCTCTCTCTCTGGTTGACCTACCATAGAAAACATTTTCCAGTAGATTGTACAATTCAATAAATGCTTCAACACTTCGAAAACCTCTTTACCCGCCGTGTGGCTCAGTGGCTAAGGCGTTGCGCTGCTGAGGATGAGGTCGCGGCGGCCGCTTTTCTGATTTAGGCGAAAAACAAAAAACGCCCGTGTGTAAGAGATTTCGGCGCACGTTAAAGATCCACGGGTGGTCAGGTGAACATTTATCCGAAGCCCTCCACTACGGCGGGCCTCATCGCCTGCATTCTGTCGGCGTGTTAAACCCTCATCAATCGACGATAACCTCTTTCACTCTTTTCTTTGCATCAGGAGGCACTGCGAAACCTATAGCTATTGCCAGCGCAGAACAGCAGAACGTTATTTGCGCGCCTCTGCGGATACGCCTTCCGTTTCTGATTTGCTTTTGTAACTTTCTTTTAAAGTCGCCATAAATGCGTTCGTTGATGCAACTGAAGGAGAGCCGGCAAATCGGAGCTACACCGCTGTAATGACGTCATTGCAGTGGTAGAAGGAAGCCAAACCGGGAAGGAGAGAAACATTTTTAGGCATGGTTCTAAGTTATCTGGTGGGGACACAGCCGTAATTTTTGGCTTAGGCACTTTGCGACTACTAGTCTAAGTACTGGATGTGTTGGTTGATTACTTTCTGGAAGCATTCGAGATTCAGAGAAAAGTTAAAAAACGTTTTGCAGGGTTGCTTTAATTTCGCTAAGCAAAACAGGTGCACAAGAAAACCTACATGATGACTTTTTTTTTTACGGCCTTGACAAGAAACGGAAAAACTAGCACAAAAAAATTAGCAGTAAAACCTACGCCTCCTTTTTTTCTCCAAACATGTCGAGCCCGTTCGAACCGGTTACAACCCTTTTGAAACAGAATGGAATGGTCCTCCGGACCTAAACGCGGAACTGAACCCGAAAGGCTTGAACCGTACCCGAACCGAGCCCGAAAAAGTTCCGGTTCGACACCTCGCTGCTGCAAGTTGTCTATGTGGCCACAATGAAACCGTAGTACTCGCGTTCAGCCGTGACACTGGCTCATATTACAATGCGGCGCCAACTCCTCAAGCAATCTCCCCGAGTGCTGAAACGACTGTATCATGAAGTTTATTGACGTTTGCATATTTATTTCTTTTATTCTTTCAGGCTTGTGCACCGAGCCGGTGCTCTTCGAAAGGAGGGCGTGATGCCACCTTGGAGACGAAATTTACACGCAGAAACATGCCATTAAAGATGTATTGGTAACGCCACTAGTACCACCAAGTGGTTTAAATGGTGTTGTTGAAGATATTGTTCAATCTTGGACTTCTTTTCCGTGCGCCACTAGCGGATAAGAAAGCTTTTGGTGCTACAAGAGTGCCTTCTCAACGGATGAGGTTTTTGCGGTATTTTGAGGACGGTAGAATGACCGGGATAAAATGTGGTATTAACCATTTGAGGACGGTGATCAGGAATGGGTATGGACAAGAGATTTTATCAGGGGGCGTTATACTTGGGGGCTCAAAGGGCAGGATTTGCAACGTGCAGAACGCAAAAATACAGTAGATGCCCCCTTATGACAAACTGCGTTAACAATATTTTGTCTGACCAGGACTCCTCAACTACCGAATGAACTTCCCTCGGCATAAAACCTCTTTCTCTTGCGACCGCATCAAATATGAGTTTAGTGACTGCAGCATTACGTCCTCCAGGATAGCGCTGTCTCGCTATTTTTTCTGATCAATGATGCTAAAATATTATTTTGCTCTATGGACTGACATAGTTACAAATTACTCATATCTAAGCTCGAGCTCTTTGTCGAAGTGTAACATTTTCTCAGGGAATCATTCTGGGAATATTGCCACAGGTATAATTTTCTTTATAAAATAAGCCGGACTTAGATTCTGCTGGAACTTCGCAAATTTGTTTTAGATTTGCGCTACCGGTATCCAATCAAGTAAACATAGAACTTGGGTGATGCAGCTGTCGTCCACTGAAGGTCGTGAACTATTGAAATCAGCCGCTAGCTAAACAGTTCTTCCTTTTGGTAAATCGTACAACAGGTATGTTGACGGTCGCCAACCTTAGGTCCTCTCTCCCTGGGTTTCCCGACATATGTCTGGAAACTAATTTCATTGGTACAATCAGAAAATGTAGCACATGAGCACACTCCCACGATCTCTTTCGTGGCATATTTCATCCTTTTAATTGGTAGGAATATTTTTGTTGTTTGGTAGTTCGTGGCCACGTTTTAGGTGCCACTCCTAGACACATTTGCTAAGACAGTAATAATAACGGCAAATATATTGTTCTTAAGACCCGAATATAATTCAATAATGTTAGCGTACGCTGGAAAGGGAACCCACTGAAAGTAAGGCCATGAATACCATTATTAGGAAAAGGCGTTGGTGGTATTTTATGGAGTTACGGCTCTTATAATTTGCCACTATAAGGGAGTGTGTAGACCCAAAAATTCCGTCGTGTAGCTTTACAATTGGCCAAAATGAGTGAACAGAATCAAGGCGATGCCATGAAACAGCCCTAACAATTGAAAAACAAAAGATAAATACTTTGTCGATGTAAAGTTGCAATTAAAATAACGGCTTGACGATTCGAAAAGTCGCGTTTTTCTGGAAGAAAAGCGCTAGGGCTATGCGCCCTATTGTCTGAATTATTTCTACAGGAAGCTGCAATTCACGGAACCTTACCTGTTCTTTTACAGCGCCGCTTCCGCTCAAAATAAGCATTGAGAACACGCACCGGGAGCTCTGATTCTTTGTCCCCAAATACATGAAGGTAAGAACCCCTGCGTGGACCGGAGGAGCGCAGTTTACATTGAGCACTCGCGTTGCGCGTCGGTTGGAAACGTCATTTGACATCGGAGCCCACGCACAGCGTGGTGCAACAGGAAGCGGCGTAAAGATTGCAAATACACAGCGTATGTTTCAATTCCCCTGGACAGCTGGCTCCGTTTATCAATTCTCAAGAGCAAGAGACCCGCTCTGTTCCATCACGGGGCAATCTGATAACTTTCATTCCCGAGTCTCGAACAACTACACTTAATTCTGAAGTAGAATGTGCCTCGAGCCGCGTGACTGTCACCAAATGGGGCCAAATGAAATGTTCAATGCTTTAAATGAGACAGGACATTACAGGACTGAGCGTTATTTGTCTCGTAAAAAATGATAGTTGCTTCTTTTACTTACTAGAAAGGTAAACCAGACGGTCACGAAGCCAGAGATGATGCAGTTGTATTGTAGGAAAAACGAGTTTATTGGAGATAACGTGTTCCCCCTTAACAACAAATTGAGGAAGCAGCGAAGAAGTTGTTGACAAGGTGACGTGCGCAGGCGAGTTTTGGTATGTCGACTACCGCAGCGTCTGGTCTGCGGAATTAACCTCAGCGCGAGCGTTTCTTGAATCGCGATTTACATCCAGAACACTATATATGAAGGATAATAGTCTAGGCTGGTGACGTTATTTTAAAACACTTTCCCTATGAATGGTGATAACAGGTGCGGCATAAAAAAATTACTCCCACCTCCCCTCGCGGGAACCCTGTGTGATGCGACGCTGAAGGGGGTTCCATTGTGCGATTCCGTTAAGTCGATTACTCGAATTGCGTGAGCAATCGTCGGGTAATGCGAGAGAGAGAGAGAGAGAGAGAGAGAGGAGAGAGAGAGAGAGGAGAGAGAGAGAGGAGAGAGCGAGCGAGCGTAGCGCGGATGACCGTCGACTGAGTGACCGCCTGGAGCGCGGCACTCCGCTTGTATGCGCAGCGCGCCCGAAGGAGAGGATACCGCGAGAGAGAGGGCGCTGCACATGCGCACAGCGCGCTTGCGCCGCGCGCAGTGCCGCCCACCGGCGGAGTGAGAGAGCGCTCCGTACTGCGCGTGCCACCGATGTTGGGGGAGAGGGTGCGCTATCACCACGGCGAGAGGAGAGGGTGTGAGCGGAGGAGAGACGCAGCTTTGTGGACGCGGACACAGACGACGACGACGACGGACGCAGGACAGGGCCGCCGGCAAGAGATGCTCCTCTCAGCGTCGCATCTAATAAAGAATGGAACACGCGCTCAACTTTTCCCAGGGATAACAGAGATAACACAGCCTGGCGGAGCCGTCGGCAAAACAAAAAAAACAAACCCAATGCATAGTTCGCAGCAATTTACTATTGAGCATTTACGTTTTCAATACCACTAAAATGCTCGCCGCTGTTGCACTGTTTGCAAATGACGTTTTCCAAATACCGTTTCATCAATATTCCCACCGTCTTGAAAGTAAAAAAACAAAAGCCACCGAAATAAAATAAATTATGCAAACACTCCGGCCAAATATGAGAAAGAGACTGTTCAAGAAGGATATATAACCGGGCGACCATAAGTCCGCAGCTTTTTTGCATTTTCAGTCAGTAGTTGTAATAAAAAATTTGAGTTTTTGCTTTCTTGCTTATTTCACCTTTACCTAAAATTAACAAGCGTACAGCTGACTACTTCTCTTGTACAAAACATCTTGCGTGTTTTAACTGCCATTTTAAGGTTATTTTCTCTCATAATTACTACAGTGCTGACGAATAAAAATAAAATTTCAGACAAAAATACATTTATCCTACAAAGTTTATACTCAAAAGTCGTAAGATGATTGATCACGCAAACCTACACCCTCTATGTTTTTTTTTCAGTTTCTAATGCTATTGAATGGTGGGGTGTCAAAACGGGTTTAAATATTTGATACCTACTGTTGTTGCATTCACATTTTAATTCCTATTTTAAAAGCAAAAAAGATAAATGACACTCAACAAGACCGGTTTCAGAATATTTCTCAACCAAAAAATTATGTCGGCGGTCATGATCATCACAAGCACCATTAACAACAGCTACTGAGGCCTAATGCAATGCGGAAGCCTCTCCCATTGAATTCGAATGACTTTCTCTCCTTCGCCGCTCGAGTGAAACTGTTGACCCCTGCATTTTCTATTTCATCCCTCCACCATGTTATTCTCCTGCTCCTTCTTCTAGACCAGTCTCTGGTATCGATTCTGTTACCCTAATTTTCAGCCATTACTTTGTCTCACTACATGGATAGCCCCATGTCCTTTTCATTATTTGAACTATGACATCATCTACTCGAGTTTGTTCAATGACCCCAGAAGCTCGTTTCCAGTCCCTAAGTTTTACTCGTCATTACTGCTTTTATGGCCCGTTGAGGTTATATAAGTTTTGCTTTCCACTTGTATAGTAAGGCGCCAAGTTTCAGCTATGTATGTACGTCATCACGGCATTAGGCACTGGTTGTACTTTTTTTTTTCTTTTGAGTGCCAGAGGTAGCTTAATTTTTATTATTAAAAAGTGCTTGCCCAGTCGTCCGCATCCCATACTATTCTGCGCCGGATTCCTGTCTCATTGTTTGAGTCAGCGCAAACCATCTGCCCGAGTTCATTATTTTTTTACTTCTAGCGTTTAAGTTTCTAATCTGAGCAAGTCGCTTTTGCGCGATTATTACGCATAATTCTAGATTTTTCCCCTAATTAAAAATTGTCTTTTTTCTAGGTACGATACAAGACGCCGACACACGCGAACAGTCACACCACTCAATTCACGCAACAACTGCTTCAAATACTCATACTTCACAAGAACCATTGTCGATTGGAACAACCTCTCTAACAATATTGGTAACCAAAAAATCACTATCTGCTTTCGAGTCGCACCTGCTCACATGATGCACCTTCTTCTGTTTTCTGTATATTTTGGTGTATGTTTGTGTGTGTGGTTTGCCGTGAAAGTTACTCATGTAAATAATGTTTCTCTAACCCGGCTAAGATCTTGAACAAAGATCGCAGTAGTAGAAAAAAAATAAATGAATAAATAAAATAAAATAAATAATAAATAAATAAATAAATAAAGAAATAAATAAATAAATAAATAAATAAATGATAAATAAATAAAGAAATAAATAAAAATAAATAATAATAAATGATCTACTTTTAGCTTCATGATCGCGCATTCTGCAGTCTCACTCAGGAAGACTATGTCGTCTGCAAATCTCAAATGACTCAAGTACTTTCCGTTTATCCGTAAATTTTCAAAGTCAAGCTTTATGAATACCCCGTCCAGACATGCTGTAAGCAGTTTTAGCAAGACGGTTTCTCCGTATCTTGCTCTTTTTCGGACCGCGAAAAAAATTGTTTCGCTTGTGAACCGTCATCATGCCCGTGCATCCATATGTACGTCCTCTTAAATACTATGTAGGTGCTTGTCATTCCCTGGTCTTTAATGCTGCTGGCAGTATTAAGGTATCTACTGCGTCAAACGCTTTATGAAAGTCGATAAATGTCATGTAAATAGCATTAGGATATTCTGCGGATTTTGTATGCAAAATGCATTATAGTCGGGGTGTTGTCGTGCGTCCCTTGGCCGGCGTCCCGCAGCGCGTCTGATGATGATTGTGGCATGCTGCCTCTAGGGATGGCCAACCAAACAATCAAAAAACTATGCCTGGAACGTCACTCTTTTTCCCATGGAGAGCTCCCTGCCGCGTGTTGTGACCAGGCGCCGTGCGAGAGCGCTCGCCTTCGTACCGCTTGGTCACGTGACATTACCGGAGCAGCCAATGGAGTAGCCGGGAGCAGCCAGCCTGCGCGCTGGTCCGCCGGCGGCGACCGCGAGCCCCCGAGCTTCCGTCGGCGTAGATTTCAGGGCAGCCGGGTGTTAAGTACCTGTGGAGGCGAGCGGACGTGCTTCGAATCGGCTCCTGCAATAATGACATTTAATGCAGCATAATTAGCCAGTACCACGATTTCCACTACGGTACTGTATTCGAGAGGTCATCCGGTGTCTCCCGATACCATTTTCGACTACCTGGTCCCAGTAGTTTTGGAGTTATCCTCCGATTCTCGGCTGTGCGGCGCCCCGACCACGCTAAGCCTACAGTAGGCCTAGGCCCTTCACCGGTACCGACGGGCCGAACTTCGGGTGGCTAGGCCTAGCGATAGGCCTCGCTGACCACGCCATGGCATCTACAACGACGGAAATGGATACCACGACGCTGACGGAAGAAAATGGCAGCCCGGATATGCAACTGGGCAACTACGAAGGCAACAACGAGCATCGAAGTCCCCGGTGAGGACCTTAACCCTACGGACACAGCTGGATGGACCACCACCGGCAAGCGCAACAACAAGCCACGCCATCAGACTGGTGAGTCCCCTGCCATTGATCGCCCAGCAAGACCCAGAGAGAGAGCCAATTACGCCAAGAGGATAGCCACAGCTCTTACCAAGGCAGCTCGCATGCCGCAAGTGCTGCCTAGAGACGATTTCAAGATCATTGTTCGACCACGTGGTGGCCTAAACCTAGCAAGAACAGAAGCAACTATCGTCATGTCGCACTCTTAGCATCATCCGGAGTTTTGAAACAAAGATGCCAGCGCAGACACAATCTGCAATAATAATTGCCCAGAATATTATAGTCATCAGCACTCCGTCTCAGCAACGAGCTATGCAGTACCTCAGAATGAAGACTCTCTTTATTGGAGGCAAGACCCACGATATTTGCACGTACCAAGCCGCACAGGAAGATACCGCAAAAGGAGTAATTAGAGGAGTGGCTATTGAAGATACGCCACAGGATATTAATGCTAACATAGTCAATTCCGCCAACCCTTTGGCCCTGCAAGCCCACAGAATTGGAAATACAACCACGGTCATTGTACTTTTCGAAGGCCATAAAGTACCCAACTATGTCAAATACGGTCCTCTGCTACTCAAATGTAGCCTCTACCGCAAACATTTCGACGTTTGCCGACAGTGTGGTAAAATAGGACATAGGGGGGACGTTTGTCCCTTCCCAGATACAAGAGTTTGCATTGCATGCGGCGAAGCTAACCCTAACGCCGAGCATGCCCGCCATTGCAAACCTCGTTGCCAGCTGTGCAACGGATGTCACGTGACTGGGGCGAAAGAGTGCGCAAACAGGTACAAGATTCCATATATTGTAAAGCGAAGACAATGGGAGCGCAAGTTGCAAGATGACCAACAACGTCAACAACAGCTGCGCAAACCCCCTGCTCTAGACCTAGCGGACTCCCACTTTCCCCCATTGCGTCAGCCTTCTAACGACAAGAACAGTAGAAGTCGGTCGAAGTCCAGGAACAATAGCCAACAACGCGGCAACGGTTCGCGGCAACGCAGTGTCAGCCGAAATAGCCAACCATCCCAATCGAAGGAACGTGTAGCCTGGGCGGATACCCTGAAAACGCCTGCGATGCAAGTATATCATCCCACCCAGGAATCGGCGTCTTTGAAGGCCCTTCGAACTGAGAACGAGCAGATGAAGCAGAAAATTAAAAACCTGCAGCAAATTAACAGGGATATTCAAGAGAAGATGAATCAACTAATCTCAATGCAGCAGCGCTCCAGCAGGCACCTCCCACCCCTGCCCCGATTCCTACACCAACGGCAGTAACGCCTAGTACCTCGCAAGGAGACAATGAGCCGACTAACAAGAAGAGGGCGATGGAGCTCTCTTCCACGCTAAAGGAAAAGAAATGGCAAGCACGACAGGACAAGCTTGAGGCGCGTGTCACAGCTCTTGAGGATAGATTCGAAGCATTTACAAAGGAGGCTACTGACCATTTCAACAGATTCAGACTATGCTGCTACGGATGCAAGCCCAGCTTAACACTCTTGTTCCTCTTCAAGAGTCCCGACTTGAGCACGCAGCACCACCATCTATAATACCTTCGTGTCCTACAACCCTGGGACAGTCGACTATGCCTTTACCCCAAGTTTCACCCCCGGTGCAATACCCATCATGGCCTCCACAGTAAAAGATCTCCTCATTTGGCAGTGGAATTGCAATGGTTACCCATGTAAAAAAGCACTCTGCAACAGCACCTCACAACGCTTGCCCGCAAACCGGACATTATAATGGTACAGGAAACGCATAGCGAAGTTGCACCCAAGCTCTCTGGCTACCGCACGCACGCTAGCCCACCTAGTGCAAGAGCGGAAGCACGAGGAGTTGGGCGCGGAGTTTCCATCTTTGTCCGTAAAGGCGTCACGTTTGTCGAACATGAACTCTTAGAACGCAGCGCTATCGAGCATTGTACTATAGAGGTCATCACCGGGAAGAAACAGCGCAGAAGCACTTTCCTCGTAACACTGTATAGTAACCCTAAGCACCGGCAGCAGCGTTTTCGCGCACTGTTACACAAGGCATCGAGGCTCGCAAACGACAACACACTCATCATTGGCGGAGACTTCAACGCTCTACATCAAGACTGGGGCTATCCAACGTCTACACCCAAAGGCCGTTACCTCATAGAGGATGGAACCGAAGTCGGTCTCCATATGATCACGGACCCAACCGATCCCACTCGATGTGGCACTTCGATCTCAAGAGACACGACCACTGACCTAACACTTGTCAGTGCGCCGGACACTCAGCGGCCTATCCGATGGAGAAACACCCATGAGGATTTAGGCAGTGATCATTATGTCCTCGAAATCACCGTTCCCCTCTCTGAAAAGACGCCGGAAGTCCATAAACACACCCATACGGATTGGATAGCTTTCCGGAAATCTCTACCCACAGAAAGAATGGAGATAGATGACATTGAGGCTTGGGCGGCTGCTGTAGTCCAAACGACCAAGGAAGTCACGCAAGAAATAGAGACTGCGGAAGATATCCCCCAACTAGATAGTCATCTGGCGCATTTATTGGAAGCTAAAAATCCGTCAAGGCTAGATGGCAGAAGCAACGTCTGAACCGTCGCCTCCGAAAAAAGGTGGCGACTCTCAATCGACAAATCGAAGCCCACTGTAAGGTGTTATGTGCGCAACAGTGGCACGAGCTGTGTGCGGAGGCAGACGGGCAACTTCATAAGAGTAAGACTTGGAACTTGCTCCGGCATCTTCTCGATAACACCAAGACAAAGAGCCATCATCACAACACGTTACAACGTATCCTCCACAGAGCATTGGTGGCCATGGGGAAAAGCGAAGTAGAGAGAAGACTGGACGAAAAGTACTTACCCGTAACACCCACCCACGACCACCCGGAATACGCCGGAATGGATAACGCCGACCTAGACCGAGACATCGAAACATGGGAAGTTCGGGCTGCATTACTAACCCTGAACTGTAAGTCGGCAGCCGGTCCTGACCGGGTATCGAACAAGGCACTCAAAAATCTCAACGATACTGCAATTGACGCCCTTGCGAGATATTTCAACGTCTGCTGGAGCACAGGCCGACTTCCTCGCCAATGGAAGACTGCTAGGACCATCCTGATCCCGAAACCGGGAAAGCCGCCCAGCATCGAACACCTACGTCCCATTTCCCTTACCTCATGTATTGGCAAGGTCTTAGAACATGTTCTTATGAATCGCTGGCAACGGTATCTAGAGGACAACGCACTCTACCCAAACACTATGGTTGGATTCCGTGAAAAGCTCAGCACCCAGGATGCCATGTTACTCCTCAAGCGGGAAATTGTCGACAACACCACTACCCGGGATAATCGAGCAATTCTCGGACTCGATATACAAAATGCTTTCGACAAAGTTCAGCATTCTGCGATCCTCCAACAAGTGACCAACCTCAACATGGGTCAGCGATCCTACAACTACATCAGAGATTTCCTCACGGGAAGATACACCCAGATCTGTGCGGGCCAACTAGAGTTACCGGAGAAACAACTGGGCAGTGTGGGAACACCGCAAGGCTCCGTTATCTCTCCGCTACTCTTTAATCTAGTTATGATCGGCGTAGCCAACCGCCTAGAACAAGTGAAAGACGTCCGGCACAGCCATATACGCTGACGATGTTACCCTATGGGTGCAGGAGGTAGTGATGGCCACATTGAAGAAACGCTACAGGAAGCTGTCAATGTGATAGAGGAGCAGCTGGCTGGTACGGGCCTCAAATGCTCCCCGTCCAAGTCTGAGCTACTGATCATTCCGCCTTCCGGCCGACGTAAAAAGGACTATACACACAACATCCAAGTGCATACGAAAGAAGGGCAACTTATTCCTGAAGTGTCCAAGATCAGGATACTAGGAATGCTCCTTGAACGAGGTTGTGGCAACGGAGCAACAGTGACCAAGATTGCGGCCAAGGCAGTCTCAGCGTCACAACTGATCCGGCGTGTTTCTAATAGAAGAGCAGGCATGAAGGAGAAGAGTCTCCTACGCCTCATTCAATCCTTTGCTATCAGCCATATCGCCTATGTTGCTGCCTTTCACAACTGGCGCAAACAAGAGCAAGACCGCATCAATGCTACTATCCGTAAAGTCTACAAGATCGCATTGGGTCTCCTACAAAGTGCGAGCACCGAAAGGCTTCTTGCTCTAGGGGTACACAATACCCTAGATGAAATAGCTGAAGCACAACGCGTCGCTCAACTTGAACGACTGTCTGCAACACGAACTGGACGTTACATACTACAAAGAGCCGGCCTTACACCTTCAAGCGACCCAGAGCTCATGAACGAACGTCTACCAGATACACTTCGACAGCACCTCGTCGTATCACCACTACCCCGCAACATGCATCCTGAGCATAATCGGGAACGACGGCTCGCCAGGGCGAAAACCTTGATCGACCTCCATGCACGGGACAACGGAGCAGTGTATGTCGATGCAACCCATCTGCAGCACAACATGTACGTTGCCGCAACGATGCCTGCCACTACGGGAGTACTTCAATCAGCAGCCGGCGTCCGAGTATCTACAATCGCCCAGGCAGAAGAAGTTGCCATCGCCCTGGCCATCACAGATCCCCGGTGTACAACGGTCCTCAGCGACTCCAAGACTGCAATCCTCCACTACGCCAGAAACACAGTGTGTGCGGAAGCTGCTCGTATCCTTCGCGGTGTGCGAGCCAGTGATCGTGCCATCTACATCAAATGGTTCCCTGCCCACATGGGACTTGATGTCTCGGGGAAGGGCAACCCTAATCATAATGAGACAGTCCACTCTGCAGTGCGAGATCTAGCTTGCCGCACGGCAGGGAACGACTGCACTGACGCCTCGGAGTCATACGACATGGGCAAGGAACCCCTGTTAGCCTACAGTGAAATTTTACAATGGTACCGCAACAGTAGAAGATCTATGCCTCCCCCACACCCTGGTCTAACCCGTACGGAGGCGGTCCTCTTTCGTCAACTGCAAACTCACTCTGTTCTTACCCCAGCCCTTGCCCGGTACGTTTGCCCCGAGGTGTACGCCACGGACATCTGTCGTCTATGCCAAGAGCACGAGCTACCCTGGTACATCTACTATGGAACTGCCAGCCTCCTACTAGCAACACTACGACGTTCCCACCGCAGTTTGAAGGCTGCAATGAGAAGCGAAGACTACGAGACACAAGCCCGGGCCACTAGACTACTCAACAACGCACTAGACCAACAGAGGCCGGCTCGCCGTCCAGAGGGGATTACCCATGGCACCGCCCAGGATAATACCGGACACCCACCGGTACTTGGGTTTGACAGTGCCTGGGACAACGACATCCCCCTCACTGGACGGCTGAGCACTGGTCGCTCTCACTGGCGCCCCTAACAGGGTAGCCTCCCCTTGACTCGCTCTTGGGTGCTCTAATAAAGTTTTTACTCACTCACTCAGGGCAGCCGACGCCGCGCTAAAACCTACCTGCAACTCTGCAGCAAAATTTTGCACTGAAACAAACTGGCCAGCCTCAAAAAAATACCCGTAAGGTGACCCGCGTGATGTAGTCATCCAGCCACAGCAGTGGTATCTTTTTTTTTCCTGGGAGATTTTGTGCGTGCGTGCGTGCATGGGAACGCGCAACACAGTGAGCGCTCGCGTGCTCCTACTTCGGGGTCATGTTCGGGGTGCCTGCACGCGGACTGGGTCCGCGCCGCCTCCGGGCCCCTGCCGTAGGTGCTAGCGCCTCGATGACCTGCTGGACGGCCCAGTGGGTTTTCGCTCCCTGCGGCTGCTTCTAGTCGCGGTGGGATCCTTCCTGACTAGGCTTCTTCCGGGTGTTTGGTGCAATAACCCAGGATGTGCGTGAAGCTCGCCGTCTCTCCTCGGCAGCCTTTGCACTTGTCGGTCGGTTGCGTCTCAGGGTACATGCGATGTATCAGTAACGGGCTGGGTAGCGAGCCGGTCTGCAGCTGTCTAAATAAAACGTCTTGTTCTCGACTCAACCTCGGGCATGGGGGCGGGAGAGTTCTGCGAGCCAAGCAGAAAGCCTTCGTTATTTCGCTGTACTCGGTCATTCAATCTTTCGTGCTGAACCACATCGGGCGGTCTGCCGAGGTGCGGTCCGTCGAGTGCTCGCGCCTCGGTATGTGTGCCGTCTCGTTGTGGTTGTTGCGGTACGACGCTTAGCAGGCGTGAAAAATTGGTCATCGCTCGGCGAACCGAATAAGGCACTTCGACCGTGCCTATTTTGGCCTGTGCCAGGCCTACGTCTTGATATGCTCTTTCGTTTACCTAAAATTGAGTTTCAGAAAGTGGAATTTATTTTATTTCGCAATTTGTTGTCTCGCAACAGCGATAAAGAAGCCACTTGAAGTGTTGTCGTCGGCATATATATATAGGAGCGGTGACAAAGCGCGGTCGGCAAGGTGTCGTCTGCTCGCGGAACGGGCCGCTCTGCCCCCGGCGGCCGCGGGCCGGCTTGTTTACAGGAGCGACCGCCAGAGGCGCTCGCCTTCGTACCGAAGGGGGAGAGAAAAATCAGAGGGTAGGGCAGGCGAGTTCGCCGGCTCACGTTCCAGGCATAGTTTTTTTAGGTGCGAATGCACTTCTTAAGCGAGCCTGAATCGTCCGCCGCCGTCCGCATAGCAACAGCTGCGGGTGCGCGCGCTCTTCGTCTTCCTTAGCAACGGGGGGAGATGGGCGCTCGCTGCCTGGCCGCTGACATGGCACATACCCACGTGGGGGATTGGCCAGGAATCGGGCGTGGAGAAGGGCTAATACACCCGCTTAAAGGAGTACTGACACGAAATTTCAAAGCTGAGATCCGCTCTAGCAATCAAGTACAACGACAACACAAATGTGGGGATTGGCCAGGAATCGGGCGTGAGAAGGGGCTAATGCACCAGCTTAAAGGAGTACTGACACGAACTTTCAAAGCTGAGATCCGCTCTAGCAATCAAGTACAACGACAACACAAATAGGTGTCTGTGAATAAATGCATCTTTCTTTCTTTGTAGTTGTGTGTGTGTGTGTGATCTCTCTTTCGCGAACATTACCGAACCGCGCAAATTCAACTCGTGCATTCGCACTTTCACATTCTTCCCCTCGGGGAAATGCGGGGAATTTTTTTTAGGAGGCGTTGGTTTTGGCAACGCCTTTTTTGGCTACCGTTATCCTCCTCGGGCAGCGCATCTTTCCGATCTGAACCCGGTCGAAGAGCGGCTCATCGCGCCTCGACTCCCCTTCATGAGCATCAGGCGGCTGACTCGAGGCAATGGGCAGTTTGGAATCAAGGGACAGGCGGTGAACGTGCCCATCGACGTATCTAAGGTTGTGCCGTGCCTTCCTCGCATGGTACCCGAGGACGTTGCGTTCGACGTTCGCATTTCTGCATCCTCACAATCCCCCTCGGGGAGGTGCGGGGGAATTTTCATCCCTTGAGAACATATACAGAATAGACGTCATTCAATGTTGAGTACCCTTTCAGAAACCCAGCCTGCTTTCTGAGTTGTTGGGAATCCATGCTGACACAAGTATGCCGCTAACTATAAACTTTGGGGCACAGCTTGTCAGGAACCGAGAGTAGGCTGACGGTTCCTTAATTCTGAAAGTCCTTCTATCTCCTTCTGTATAAGTGAATATAGTGTTGTCGGTTATCCAGGCTCTAGGGACTTTTTACTTCCTGAAGGCCAACTGCACTCAAAATTTCCCATCGGCCAAATTCACATTGAAACATAAAGCACGTACCCTCCAAACCAACTAAGATGTCACTGCTAGCCCGTGAAACGCGTTGTCAATTAGTTATAGCCGAATAGAATAGTTCCGTCGCAGGCTAAGCTGCACCTTCCGGCGGATCGCGCAAACAGCCATAAAGCGGAAGTGACGCTGCGGCCGGCGCTGAGTTTTCTTCTTACGGCCAGCCAGGACAACCGGCCGAGCTCCGCTGGGCGCGCTTTTCCTAGGGGGCGCGGCGAGAGCGGAGCGTTCTGAACAGGGTCGCTCCGGCCGGCCGGCTTAGTGCGGTCGCTCGCAAGACGGCTGGCCAGGCTGGAACGTCACTTTTCCTTCGACGTTAATGGCCGCGTTCTACTCTATTTCGGTTGCTAAAATCTCGATTTTGGACGATTGTTTGCGCCGTGGATACGCGTACTTAAGGTTTCATGTTTTATATCTCGCAGCATTTTTAAGCTCACTATACGAAAATAACGTTTTCAAGAAGTTGGACTTTATAGTGCAATTGGCCTTCAGGCATTCTGAAAACAGTGCAGCAAGCTTTTCCAGTACAGTTTTTTCTCCTTGATTCGGAACATCCACGGTTATGCCGTCGTAGCTTCCAGCTTATCCTGTTCTCATGCCCTTGGGAGCCATTGCTACTGCCTGTTGACAACTTGTACGACAACGCAAGTCAAGCTGTATTCTAGTAGTGTTAACTAATCACATATCCTTGGTGCACACCTATCTACAAACAATAACCTACGTCCGTTGCAGTACATGGAAATGTTCGTTTTGTTACAAAGCGACCCTTCCAAATTTGGTTTGTTAGGATATTGTAACTGTTTTGTAGGTATAACGGTCGCCGAACTCTGCCCTATGTTAGTACTGGTGCCTTTAGTTACGTATAGTTCTTGAGTCCAAAATCAATTCCCTGCGACAAGTAATGGCGTGCGAATTTTCAGCTATGCATCTGATTCCACAAACTTGTATTAAAAGCTCAGACGAAACCGATAACTATTATGACATTAAAGTTTCACCGCAAAATTTTGAAACTGTAACTCAGTGGCTGGTATATACATCATAATGAGGAGTCCTAGAAATAGGATAGATGAACTAGATATGTATTACACAAAATCACACGTGAATCAGCATCTTGTTTCTTACGGAAACTTGGTTGAGTGGGAGTGACCCAATACCACGGCTAGACGGTACCAGTAAATGCACCTGAGAAGGGAAAAGAAAAGATGCGGAGGCGTGAGTGTATTACTGAAAGACACTGTAATGGACCTCGAGGTCCTACCGGCTGCCAAGCCGTCGAGAGAGAGCGGAGAGCGCACGTCTGATGAGAATGAGGGCTTTAATGGAACAGGGTCTCCTGGAGCGCGAGCGCGTGCAACCGCTCGGTCGTGCTGGTGAAGATGATGAGATCAGCGTCGTCCTGTTATGGCGCAGAAGAGGAAGAAGTTCCAACACTCTCCCCCGCCGACAGATGACGCAGGTGCGCTACATTTGAATGGTCTTTGCAGAGCGGGTGTAATTCTTGCTTGAGCGAATATGGCTTGACTGAAAACTTCGGCCGACGAAGCATCGCCAATGTCGTCCTCTTTTTTAGTCGGCGACTGGTACCCAGCACCTCTTGCGCACTTGTGTCGGAATGTCTCGTACTCCCCCATGGAGGACCTGTGCGTGGGTGTGCTGGATCACGAGAGATGTTCAGTTCTTTCTTGGTTCCTTTTTTCAGGTGATCTCGAGTCGTTGCGTTCATACCTTCTCACAAGCTTGACACCTTTTTCTAGCTTTTCCGTTGAGCTGGGGATCCGCATCGTCGCAATAGCAAGGCTATTTTCCTAGGTCGAAGCTTGGTTTCCACGGGAAACAACCTCTTGTCGCTCATTCGTGGCTTCGACGGCCCCTTTTTTTACTCGTGTCATAGACAGTTTGGTGGTGCCCCAGCTTTGTTGTTCTTGCATTTGGCGCCTATGCCTCCAACTTGCGACGAACGGTTCAGAACCTTCGACACCTCGTTGGCTCCCACGCACGCACGGAGCACGATAACGTTGGCAACAGAGCGTGACATTTGCTCGTACTGCCAACGTGCCCTGTACAGTCCAGCCCAGCAACGTTCCACTGCTTTGAGCGTAGTGGGTCAGTGGTTTTACATTGCCGGTC
Organism: Haemaphysalis longicornis; assembly: GCA_013339765.2. NCBI lineage: Eukaryota > Metazoa > Arthropoda > Arachnida > Ixodida > Ixodidae > Haemaphysalis > Haemaphysalis longicornis. The sequence goes on along the minus strand of JABSTR010002958.1, from coordinate 29,886 downwards.
ACTAGATCCCAGTAGTGGTCCGCACCAATCAGGATCGATATTTTGATTTCACCGAATCGCTGTGCTCTGAGTGCCCCTTGTGTCCAAGTGCAATTTCTTTCATCTTCGTGATGACTTCGTCGTCCGGTACGGGAATGTGCTCGTTGCATATTGTGTCGATTTCGAGCACCTCAATCTGTACGGGCCTCTTTGTCTTTCCGCTATCTATGGACAGACGTACTTTACGGAAGGTTTTTGTCTCCTTTGGACCTCCAAAGACACCAACAGTCAAGGTCTCCTCTTCTAACAACTCGCATCCTAGTCTCTTGGACACATCTGCAGTGATAAAACTGCGTAGCTTCCGCCGTCGAAAAGAATTCGGTGGCGTCCCGAGGAATGCGGAGCCTGCTACTGTTGCGGTCAAAGTTTGGAGGAGGATCATGGGTCCAGTAGAGGCCCACGTTGCTGTTGCTCGGTGTGTCTGCCGTGCACATGGTGGTTGCATGCTTTCGAGCACACTTGCGGCAGCGCAGTCGACCTCGGCAGTCCTTGGACAAGTGGCCTTTCTTCAGACATCGGAAGCATCGACCTTCCCTCGTGAGCAGCTGCTTTTTTCGCGTGATGTCCCATTCATCGAGGTCGCAGACCTCTGAACGATGCTTTGTGGACTGGCAGAACAGGCACCGCTGAGTGTTGTTCGCTGAAAGGTGTAGAGCCGACATGCTATGTATGTCACAGTGTTGCTGCTTTCTAGGCGGCTCTTCTGGGGTCACAGCGACGTCTGAGGTCCTTACTCCTGTATGTTGCTCCATGGCTTCTCGACACTGAACTTGATGGTCGATGAACTGGAGAAGCTGTTGAAGCTCTTGTTCGGGCTGTGCCGTCTGGTTCTGTCGGTCCCTTATTACTTGAGCTGAGGTGGATGCCGTTGTTGAAGGCGTCGGTGGGCTGAAGCGCTCGTGAAACTTCAGAACCATGTCGCATGGCAGTATTCTGAGGAGGATCTCCCGTAGCATTAGGCAGTAATTACCAGTACTAATGCCAAGTGCCTTCAAACTTTGTACGTATACTTGAATTTCGTCGTATAGCCGTCGAAGTTGATGCACGTTCGAAGACGACGAAACCGATTTCAAGTCCAGAAGGCCTCTGAGGTGATCTTGAATGATGAGCCTTTCGCCACCGAAGCGCTTCTTTAGGATGTCGATGGCGTCTTTGTAACACTCCTCGCTGGCCTGGAGTCCAGAGATGGCCGATGCGGCAGCTCCGGTCAGGAGGGTGTTCAAATAGTTAAATTTGTCATGCAGTGCTCAGGTCGTCGTTATTGTGCACGGCCGAGGCGAACTGCATCCAAAAGCTCTGCCAGTTCTTCCGGTTCCCGTCGAACTTTAGAAGGTCAAGCTGAGGCAACTTAGCCTTGCTGGCGGTCGGAGTCTGGGAACTCGGCAGTCGTGTAGGTCTGGATGCGAGAGCGTCTTGCAACCTGAAGCGCAGGGCCGCTGCCTGTGTTCATAACCTTGTCGCCGTATCTGCCCAGCAGTCCGACGTCTCATTATCCAGCAGGTCGTCTGGCGTCTCGTCGAAAATACGGTCGTCGACCTTCCTTATCTGCTGGTGGAGCGCTTCGATTCGCTCAAGCAGAACGCTCACCTCGGACGCCGAAAGTCCAGGTTGCCCTCGCGCGCTGCTTCCGCTTCGACAATTACGCCGTCCAGCTGAGAGCGGAGGCTCTGGCGACGTCGGAGTAGCCGTTCCATGGCGGTCAGCTGGCGGCCGGGGATTCTAGGGCCAAGGTCGCCGGCGCCACGTCGGTTCAAAGGGCTTGCGCGCTCCGGGCGTCGATGAGGTAGGCCTGTCGCGAGATCCCGGGTTTCCGGCACCATGTAATGGACCTCGAGGTCCTCCGGCTGCCAAGCCGTCGAGAGAGAGCCGAGAGCGCACGTCTGATGAGAATGAGGGCTTTAATGGAACAGGGTCTCCTGGAGCGCGAGCGCGTGCAACCGCTCGGTCCGTGCTGGTGAAGATGATGATGATCAGCGTCGTCCGTTATGGCGCAGAAGAGTAAGAAGTTCCAACAGGGGTGATCTTTGCACTGCACCGTTGCCATGGAGGCTGCCATTGCTGGGCCGCAAATAAGTGCACAATAATTTGGAATGAGGAAAAAGTATGAAGTTACGCAATAATTACTTTAAATTAATGAGAACTCAGTCTGGTGTCTCTTTATAGTTATTTCAAGGGTCTCTGTTGGGTACTTTCAGTATCAATGCCAGGCTGATACTGAACTAGTCAGCAGAGGGGACACAGCCCCTTTGGCAAATAACTGCTCTGCACTTGAATGCTTTCACATTGAGAGGAACTGACTTTATTTTTTCTTGAATTTTCCAAAATCGTTGTATCCTGATTTCAGTAATATAGAAAGGTCACTGCATAAAGTGAATGATGCCTGAAAATCAAATCTAATTGATATAGAAAATAGCAGGAGAGCGGTTTTTTGTTTTTATTTTGTGCCATCGGCAAATTTTACAAAGGGGTTTACATTAGCCTTTTTTTTTTTTTTTCCTGTGAGCTAGTTACTGAGCTTACCAAAAAAATGGGAGACTTGGAAATCAGACAGTATTCTCTTTATTCTAAATTATTTATACATTCACTTCGTATTTGCATCAAAAGCACAAATCGCTATTTGCGCACTCCTGTTTCGTTCACATGCTTTTGAAACGCAGCCAAGAGTACATATGGTGATTTCATATGTAGTAGCAAAATGCTTTAGCCCCTGCCCCAAATAGCAGGAAACAAATATGAAAATGTGAAAATGGTTATGTCGGCCCTGCAGTACAGTTTTTCAATTTTTGTCAAATCAAGAATCTAACCCCACTGTGTTGTGTGTAAAGGGAGTATTTTACCACTGTGCTACTTTATGAAGCCTTGCGATCGCAGCATCCTTAAACTGCAATGCCCATTTTCACCTTCACTTTTGGCGCATTGGCAGTGCCGGCATTTTGGCCATCTGTGCTCTAGTTTGCCCTATCTCATACAAGCACCAATCATGGTGCCAGGGGCTACAGAACCACAGCTCATACGGCTCACCTTTCTTGGCGGGAGAAAAATTGTTGGGAAAAAGGTAGCAGTTAGTTCTGCGATTTGCGAACATTTCACAGATGCAACTTGATTGCTGAGCAATTTGTTTGTCACCTTGCATATATCCGCAGGGAACGTGTACTGTGGCTCTGTGGCTGGAAGCAGAGGCACGAAGGTCTCCAGGGCAATGTCTTCAGCCAGAGGTGAGTTCAGCATGATAGGCAAGTTTTATTCTAAAGCTATCACAATTTTTAACAGGCGAACATTGCATGCTACAGTGGTGGCACATTCAGGAAGTGCTACCTTTTAAAGAGATAGGGCGCAGAAGGGATGAGATTACTGTGCCAGTGTTGCCAAAAACGTAAAGCTTGCGGCGTTTTAATCCGCACCAAAGCTGTGCTAAGCCTTACTTTTCGTAATTTCTAGAAATGAAAACTATAAGCACCTGATGTTGTCCTACTACTTTGCAATCGAGAGCATCTTGAATCACATAACATGTGCAGCCTTTTTTTGACGAGTGCATGTTAGAAATGCAGCACATAAAAAAAAAACATTCAGCACAAGTTGTCATGCCATGTACATTTTTGTTGTTGTTGACCCGTTCTTCATGCTAGTTCAGAAAAATGCAACCAAATGCTGTGGATGTCTATGGCCATCAGTAGTGAATACAACTGCCCTTATTTTCCTCTCTGAGAGAAAAAATAGGGAAAGGGAGGGGGGAAAGAAAATTTCTGTTCTGGTATTCTCTTTAGGGAAACTTGCATATTGTCAAATACTATGTCATTTGTACACATTAAAGATTAGCCCTTTTGAAACTGTAGTCAGGCAAAAATATTGTTATTCAAAATGATTTTTCACAGCTTCGTACACAAATTTTCACTCTTGTCATGTCACATTCACTGGAATACAGCTTCAGCTGTATTTTTTTCGCAAGTGTGATTGCTGCGTGAAGTGCAGCTATGATGTCAGACTTATTCAGGAGACACTTTTTCTTTCGGGGAGGGATGGGAAGGGGGGAGGACTGTTTTGTAAGATCTGGAGGACCGCACAGTTCCATAGAGGACTACAAGATCTACAAAGTCAGTTTTTGCATACCTAAAGGTCTCCATTCAGCTTCAAGAAATTTCGCTGTGAGATTTGGCTGACAGTTTGGCAACAAACTTTCGGACTGCTGCCATCACCGCAGGCTAGGCATGCTGGCGTGCATTGTGAAACCACCTCGTAAATTGTTGAAAGGGAGAGCACAACGTGAAAACAAAGGGCAAGAAGGATACACGTGGAACAGATTGCTCAATCCTCGCGTATTCTTCTCGTTCTCTGTCTTCATTTCATCTACAAGTCGTGGGTTACCAAGTGGCCCAACTCTGCTCGTTGTAAGCCTTGTGAGTCCCAGTTTCATTCAAACAATGCCCTCCCCCCTACGTGGGTGCCGATACCTTGCCAGGCTGGAGGCGGGAGGGCAACTATGCGCGCAAGGCGGCCATCCACATGTTCAACCTGCGCATGCGTGAATGCCCATCGTGATCCTCAAGGAGGCGCGCCATCGAATGATTGCCTTTTCCTCAAGGAGGCAGAGGGAAAATAGTGTTCCAATTTTTTTTGTTCATTGATTGCAACTATACCAGTATTCATTGAAAAGGTGATTTGGCAACACTGAAATGGCCACGAACATATTGGGCTTATGCCCTGGCGGCTGCACGCCGAAGAACAAAAATAACACCGGCGTGGTCTGCTCCGTTTCAACCAGATTCTCAATGGTTGTGCAACAGAGTTGTTATTTATCGTACTCACATTTGAGTCAAGGCATTAAGCTTGGAATGTCCAACCCATATCATCATCTTAGCACGGACACGGAAAATCGCGGAGCCCGACGTACCAGTGACGGTGCGGTTCACATAGTTTTGCATGCGCGCCTCGCTATTAAATACCGGCCATACCATGAACAAAAAAAGTTAAATTTAGAAGATAATTCGATGTATGGGTTCCATATACCGTATTTACCCGATTCTAACGCGCACTTTTTTTCCGAAAAAATAGGCCGAAAAATCGCATGCGCGTTAGAATCGGATACAAAACCAAAACTGCTGAAACACCGGAAATTTCGTCCCACCCATCGCCATCGCCATCTTCAAGATGCGCCAAAGCTTTTAGCAACGATTTTTCGAGGCGCCTAGGGTATCGGTTTTCTATCGTCACATTCGTAACAGCAAATGGCAGCAGCGGCTGCGCGCTTGATAACAGCAATGGCAGCAGCGGCTCTGACGGCGCACACAAAGCTCTCGGGGTGAAGCGTGCACCTCTGTATTGAACAGATCCCACAGACCAGGTTGAACGTTCGTTCAGAAGTGTTGCATCGCGAACGCGCTTGAAGGCACCGAGGCCGAGATGTTGTGGTCAGCGGAGAGCGACGTGGAGTGAGATGATGAGATTACTTCGGGAAATAAATCGCCCGTTTCTCTCGATTCGTTTGTCTGGGTCACAAAGTCCCGTGCGCGTTATTCGGAGGTGCAAGATGTTTTTTTTTTTTTTTTTTTGCCATTGGATTTGAGTTTAGCACAGATTGGCAATGCATAGCTAGAAAGCCCTTTGCATGATACAAGCCTCACTGTTCACATAAGTTTCACTGCACGTAAATGAATCTGCATTACTCATTGCCATGTTGGAAAGCGAAAAGAACTCCTTGTTGCAATTCTTGCCTCTGTCTGGGCGTTTGTTTTTCTCCAACACCAGGTTTTGGAATGGTGAAATGAGATTAGTACAACTATGGAACTTGCTCATGTCATCTAGTTTGTCTCCAGCAATAGCCGTGACCATTGTTGCTAGGGGAAATGCTGTTGCTCGGTCAGAAGAGACAGAGAGCAAAATAGGGTGCTGAAATGTGATCTGCCCTGCTGCACTGCAGGCGGTGGCCTCAGCAGCAATGGAGGGGGAGGGAGCCAGCTGGGGCTGGTGGCCCTGGCCCTGTCGGGCTACACCAAGGACACGCGGGAGGCCTGGCGGGAGGTGTGGCACTCCCTTCGCCTCTCCCCCGGGGACCCCTACCTGCAGGCCATCTTCGCCTTCCTCACGGCCGCCGACGACTCCTACCGGGAGCTGCTGGTACGGGCACTTGCCATCCTGAAAAGGGGGAAAGAGGTGTTGATAGAGTGGGCACCAGCATTGAAGTTTTAGATCACTTCTCAAGCTCTTTGTTTCAAAGGTCAGTCACATGTCCAGCTACAGTAAAACCTCTTCACAAAACACACTCAAGGGACCCGGGAAACATGTCTCTTGTAACCAAGGTCTCTTGTATGCAATGTTGCTAACATAGGAAAACCAACCAAACCATCCTCATTCAAATGTCCCTTGTAACCAAGTGTCTCTTGTAACAGTGTCTCGAGGTTTTGCTATAGTGGTACCTTTCTGAAGCGGGTACCAGTGCAAGACGTTCTCACAGCTGACGCCACGTAGGTTAGAGCAGTGGCCGTAGAAGGTTCCCTCTCAACTTGTAAGCAGGGCTTGTGTAGCAGTTTGTCAGCAGGAGCTAGAATGTCACGCTGAGCACATCTTGATCGAGGCTCTGATGTCGCACAAGTAGGCTGTTGGATGCGTGCCAAGGTTAATAATGATTGCTTCAGTTCTGTCCCACACTGTAGTGTGTGCTGCCAGTGTCATTCCCATTGAGGAACATCTGTAAGGTTGCTTGGCTCCAATGATAGTGTCGTGCTATGTGGTTCGTGCAAAAGAGCAGGCAAGTTTTCAGGGGCAGTTGACGTTTATTGCCACATGTTCGTTGGAACATGGCTGGTCAAGATAAGGCCTAGAAGTCCGGTTGCAGCGCATGCCTTTTATTCGTCTCACATGCATGACCATCATCGACCTTACAAAACCGCAGCTCTAGGCCAGACACCACACATAGCATGCCAGAAAAACCATTGTGTATATTGTCAGGTTCGAACAATAATAAACAAGAGAAGGATCTTTGTAGACAAGACAGCATGTTTGTATTTCCCAAAACCAGAAGAAATACACACAACAGACTGGTAAAAGACTAACACCGGGTAAGTCGCTGTATGTAATTGTCACTGTATGTAAAGTCGCTGTATGTAATTGTCACTGGCACGGGTTCGTCTCTAAAGCACCTCTGGTCCCTGGAGCATAGTGGCACGCAGCGTTGCACGGCCAGGCCATCCCTTATGGTCCACAGTGGTACGGTGTGTTTGGGGCTGCCGCTCAAGTCACGAACCATGCTCTCTTTGACATGCTGCTGTCCTCTTCCGAGACCCTGTGAGACGACTTGCTTCCAGAGGGGAGGGCCTAGGCGTTGCCCTTGTGGACGGCCACTGCGACTTGGCACGGGTTTAGGCACATGCCATCTATGCATCCCGGTCACACTCCACACACTTCTCTTCACCCTTCTCCACGGGATTCCTCTACTGATGGGCCACTGTTGCTGGCAGCTAACTTATTGGCTGGCGCCCAGCGTGTGCTTGAGTTTTCACCTCGACCGCTCATCACCGTAGCCCAGGTCAATGAACCTGCGGCACATCTCACTTGTGTCGAGTGCTTTTTTTTTTTAATGCGAAGCTTTCAGCCTCTCACTGATGTCGTCCGTAGACTACCCAAGATGCACTGCAGGAAAGCCAACTTTAACTGACGATTATGATGATTGTGGGTGAAAAGAAGGACAATTAAAATGCTTCCCATGGTCGGAATCAAACCTGGGTGACTCATGTTCCAGAACGGTCGAAGCAGTTTGGATTTGGATCTGCATGGACGTGCATGGACGTGGATGTGCAAAAATTAGACAGAAAGTGCACCCCTTTATCTAACGATGACAATGGTTGAACGCTAGGTAAAGCCACTGGAATGCTTGTACTAGTAAAGCACTAGAGAGCACAATCATGGTGCAGTAAGCCGTCCCAATAAGACATACCTTATTTGTATGGGAAGGTGGGGTCATGTGGGTCCGTTCATTTCTGGGTTGGTTGGTGTGGTGCTGGACTTGATTTTGGAAAGCTCTGCGTTCCCGCACCGTTGTCGTTTCGACGAAGGGGCACTTGGTTTTTTTTTTTTGTCTTCTCCTTGTGGAGGACCTTTCCTTTCGTTGCGATTTCTTTGCATGCCAATATAGAGATGACTTATTCTCCTCATTGTGGTGCAAACTTTGTGTTGGGCGTTTTACGGGGTGCTGGTTTGATGTGCCTTGTTCTTCTTTGCAGCACGAGTGCAACATTGCCATTGAAGACAGGGTGGCCTTTGCCTGCCTGCATCTCAGTGATGTAAAGGTAAGTCCCGTCTTTTTGCAATGCCATTCTCTTTGCATGCCTTTATATTCTGTACACATGAAGAGAAAACAAAAGCACAATGGACCTGCACAAAGCAAATCATAACTAGTGCATTTATGTTGAAAATCAAACGGGGCAAAGATGCAAATGAAAGTACCATACTTACCCGATTCTAACGCGCCCCCGATTCTAACGTGCACCCGACTTTCCTGGCAAAAAACCAAAAAACTCGCACCTCTGATTGTAACGTGCACGGAACTTTGTGACCCGGACAAACGAATGTGGGAGAAATGGGCGATTTATTTCCCGAAGTAATCTCACTCATCTCACTCCTCGTCGCTTTCCGCTGACCACAACATCTCGTCCTCGGTGCCGTCAAGAGCGTTCGCGATGCCACACTTCTGAACGAACGTTCAACCATGGTCGATGGAATAGTGGCACACGCCTCGCACGCCCATCCCGCGAGCTTCTCCAGAGCCGCACGCTTCAGCCGACCGCTTGTTTTGAACGCGTGAGAGCCGCTGCTGCCATTGCTGTTATCAAGTGCGCAAGTGGAACGATTTGACGATTTGTGTGAACGCCGATAGAAAAGCCTAGGCGCTTATGCTTCCTGCGTTTGAAAAATTGTTGCTAACATGGAGGAAGTCTTCCTTCTTGTTGCTAAAGGCTTTGGCGCCATCTTGAGATGGCGATGGCGATGGGTGGGACGAAATTTCCGCTGTTTCGGCAGGTTTGATTTCGTATCTGATTCTAACACGCATGCGAGTTTTCGGCCTATTTTTCCGGAAAAGAGGTGCGCGTTAGAATCGGGTAATTACGATAGTTAAAAGGTGGATGTGGTCAGGGCCAGTGAATTTAAGTCAAAGGCTGACATCAAGAGTTGGCACTGTATTTTTTCATCAATGCTACACTGGAAGAATACCGTTGCAAGCTGAATAAGTGCATGTTTAAATCATTGAGAGTATCCAGAAATGGCATTTTTTTCCCCCCTGTGTGCTCCGTGAGAAGATTGTGTCTGTGGCTGACTGCAGTCTTTCCACTTATACGCTAACAGTGACAAAGCCTTCTGTTGGGCCAATCAAAAAGTGCCCATGAGCAACACATATACATACGTGCACATTTTTTATATTGGCTAAACTGTTGCACCTGGGCCAGATGGTCTTGCTAGATGGTTTTTCTCTCCCATTGAGAGAAGCCACATCCTAGTCACAACAAATTGCAAATTCGAAGTGTGCATTAGGTGCCCAACATCCCGTGGTGCATGCGTGCAGCTGCTGGAGTACGTGGATGTTCCTGGCAGAGGCCCTGGTCAAGGAGGGAAACCTGGACGGGGTGCTGCTGACTGGTGAGCAGTGCTCTTGAATGTCCGTGCAGCCAGACCCACATGACCTCCTCTTTCTCCAATGGCAGGCATGAGCGAGGAGGGCTCGCAGCTGCTGCAGCGCTACCTGGACCGCACGGGGGACGTGCAGACGGTCAGCGTGGCCGCCCTGCAGAGCCACCCGAGCCCCCTGTCCTCCAGCCCCCGTGCGCAGCTCTGGGTGGACCACTACCGCCACCTCCTGGACCAGTGGCAGCTCTGGCACCAGAGGTGGGTGCCCTGTTCTTCGCTCGCTTCGTTTGTGCCATCTTCGAGCGAGAGTCTTTCTCATTGTGCACAAGGTAGCAGTGGTGCCCCTGTGAGCTGTTTTTGCCATTACACCATAATGTTGCTTTGTCGTGGGAGTTATCGCACGTCGAGGACGCATTGCCCTAAGCAGAGCAATTGTGCTTCCTTATTCTTCGATCAAACAACCACTCGTAATGACGACACCTTGTGCCGCGTGCCCCGTGCTGCGCTTCGCTTCTCCGTTGTCTTCGTTTTAAGATTTAAGATATGAAGGGGCCATGCAGACAAAATACAAGTTTGCATTATTCGAAAGATTTGGTGTTTTATAGTGCCCCCAGTGCTTGTTCGGCAGCAAACGATCCTGTATTCATTGAGAAAGTAATCAATATACCGTTAAACCTCGATGTAACGAAGTCGGTAAAATTCGCAATTTACTTCGTTACATTGAAATTCGCAGTTAAAACAAAGAGGTAACCACGCGAAGCGGTTCCTGCCAGCGGAAACGGCTGCCGCACTGACGTCGACTCGACCTGCACGATGTGGCAGCCATGAAGCGAAGCAGGTAGCAGCGCTAACCACATGTAGCGATTTTGCAAGTGAAACGGGAGCGCCGTGACGAGCGAAGAAGTACTTTTCACCACGGAGGAAAAAGCTCATCGCTTCTTTCGTTTTTGGCCCGCCCGAAGACTTCGCTCATCTTAAGGAAGTGGCGTAAGGGGCGCAACTTCCGGGAGAACGAGAAGGGGCGAGTGGCGGCACCATGGCGGCGCAGTGCATTCCAGAAAGTGCGGCACTCTGCTTACTGAAATACATTTATTTCCCGTTTTTGTGACAACTGTCCGCATCAAGAAACCTTTTAGGTGCAGTGAGGCAATATTGGGATCGCTCTCAAAAATGTGGCTGCCTCAGCGAGTGATTGGGACGGGCGATTACGGATCGCCGTCGCATCGCTCGCAAAAATCTGCTCCATGTGGTTACCGCTAAACTACTTACCGATTGCCAGAATGGAACTCCTTCCTTAAATAAAAAAAAAAGGAAACGCGCCGTCAGAGCTTATCTATCGTTTATGCAGGCATCATAAGGCACGAGCAGTGCCGACGCAGGGTTAATAGCGTCATATAAACAAAGACATCCCAAGCATTTTTCCTGGGTGCTCACAACTCCTCAAAGAACTTTAATTTGGCTGAAAGTAGTCGGTCACTTTCTTCTGGGCCACCCTAGACATGAGAATCGGCGTGACGCGGCGTTCGTACAGCCACACGGCTTGCATCATGTCTTCGTCCTGCTGACTCCCCGCGAACCGCCTCAAAACATCGATGGCATCGGCCACTCATGGCTGCTGGGCACGTCGCAGGTGTCTGGCCCGTCGGGCTTGTCGCTGTCATTCGGGTCGTCCACGTCTTGACGAACACTGCTTGCGATTGCCTCGTCGGTCATCTCCGTTGCGATCACAGCAGAGTCCGCGTAGAGGTAGTCGTCAAGTTCGACGTTGTCAGGGGCGGCTCCACCAGCCTTGTAGGTTACGCCATGCAGCGTGGAGAGCCTGGTCATTGGCCATGCCTTTGTCCTCTTGATCGACACCACCACTGGCTGTTCCAGCCCCAGTGGCACCTTCCAGGTCGTGGAAACCAGCTTTCCTGAAACAATTGACTCCTGTTTCCTTCGGTGTGGCCGTCCAACTGGCACTGAGCATCTCCATTGCTTGATAGATATCCACTTTCCTAGGGTGTTTTAAGTGCAGATCCAGCAAAAGCTTGTTGATCACACGTTTGCAGGTAGGCACCTTGACGCTGTTGATGATGCCCTGGTCAAGCAGCTGGACGAGCGACGTGCAATTCGGAGGCAGGAACTTTAGCTCCACATTCGTGAGCTCTACGTCCTCGACGTGGTGTGCTGAACAATTATCGAGCACAAGGCACACATTACGGCCGGCGTCCTTCATCTCGGCATTGAAGGCTTGGAGCCAAGTGCGGAAAATTTCTCTCGTCATCCACGCCTTGGTGTTTGACGTGTAGGTCACGTTGAGCTTGCGGGAGTTGGCCATGCAGCGGTGCTTTTTACTCTTCCCGATCACAAGAGCTGTTCTCTTGTCTCTGCCGTCCATGTTTACGCAGAGCAGAACCAAAATGCGAAGCTCGCTCTGCTTGCCGCCGTGGCACCGGTCACCTTTAACAGCGAGTGTGCGACTTGGCAACATCTGGTAGAAAAGTCCGGTTTCGTCGCCGTTGTAAATGTCCGCAGGCGCATAGCGCTCCAGCAATTCAGGCATTTCTCTTGCGATCCATGCAGCGGATTCCGATGCATCGGCAGACGATGACTCGCCGCTCACAACTTTGCCGACAATCGCATGCCGAGCCTTGAACCTGTGCAGCCACCCGCTGCTGACTTGAAAATCGTCGCAGCCCAGCACGCATGCCAAATCTTTCGCCTTCTGCTGAAGGACAGCACCAGACACGGGAACATTCTGTGCCCAGGTGGCCATAAACCACGTGAAGACTGCCTTGTCCACGTCTTCATAAACTGCCAGCTTCAGTCGCTTACGTTGACCGCTCGTTCCGCTCTGCAACGAAGCGAGTATGTTGTCCTTCGCCTTCAGTATTGTTGACGGGGAGCTCTGCGGAACTCCGAAGCGTTCAGCGGCAGCCTTCTTTTCGCCACTGGCCGCTGCACGAATCATTTTCGTCTAGTCTTCGAAGGACAAAACTTTTTTTTTGCCGGAGCTCAAGGCGACCCACAAATGCGCCGCCGTGCACTCGCTGGCACAACAAGCGGAGCGAAGCGAACGAAGGACGTAAACAACAAGAGCGCACACGAAGGAAGAAGAATGCTGCGTCGGCGGTGTAGGCCGGCTCGGCGGAATGCGGCGGCGGCGGCGGCGCAGGTGTCCTCTAGTGGCCGTTCTGCAAACCATACTATGCAGTTTGTAGGCAAGGAGCTTGTTGGCATTACGCCCGCTCGCGTGCTTCGTGGCTCGCCTCATCCGCGGCATTTGGCGGCCCTAGTTGCCGTTCACCTTTTATCGAAACCTCGTTTTGGAGTTCATGCCTCCTAAAATCTGCTTCTACAACGAAAATATCGTGCCTGATTGGCCATGAAACTTCATTACATTGAAATTTCGGCAAACGGGACTTCGTTACACAGAGGGTGAAAATACATGGTGTGCATACACTTGAAGTTAAAAAAAATTACGCGGTTCGTTACATCAGGGGTTTCGTTTCATTGAAGTTCGTTACATCGAGGTTTAACTGTAGGTGTAAATTTTGATTCTCCCGCTAAATCGTGTGTTTTCGTGACGTCTGCCACGAAGTTACAGGAGCGGGAATTCAAACGAACTTCCAGTGCGTCATTAAAATCTGCAGCCTTGCTTACCATCAGACCTCTCAGATGGCACTACCATATGGAGCCGCGGACCGTTGTCTGCCGTTGCTTTATTTTTGACCGTATTTGCACCTGGCTTGTTTTTGTTACGGTTCATTGTTTTTGTTACGGTTCAAAGTAATCGCTTCGCGAAACATGAGATATGCTGGGCAAGCAAGGTCACGTAAGACAACGTCGCTTATGCTAATCTGCCAGTGTCGTGGCAGATCCAAAGTGGCGAACTCCAAAGTGGCAGACTGCTGTGCAGCTAAAACAAGCATAGTGCGCCCAGTACCAACTTCCGTGCGCATCGTTACTTCTATGTTTACGTGTAGTTTCATACCTTTCATTGTTTACCCCACCATTCTAACAGCTGCAACATGAACATGCTATACATTTAAATTAAGCGCAAATAGCTGGTTCGTCGAGCTTATAAGTCGAGCTGTTTGCGCTTGCTTTTGCCAGCTTCAGCCAATCACAGAGCTGGCTGGTATGAATCATACGTTCTGTTGCGGGAAATGAGCTAGTGGGTCGCATGGACATTTTCTTTTTTCCTAATTATCTAGCTTATTTGAGTGAAGTTTACGTTTAAAAATGGTGTCAGTATGATTCCAACGAGGCAGTCTTTCGAATGAACTCAACTTGTGTTTTGTCTGCATGGCCCCTTTAAAGGATTCGTACTTGGTCTTGTGCTGGCAGGCGTTGTCGTACCGAAGTCATTCTGGTAATGGAAAAGTTATTTCCCTGCTGCCATTGTGAAATGATTGTGAGCCTCATTTCAGTATCGGGGATTGAAGCACTTTCTGAACCGTGTGGTGCACATTGCAATGTGGGTGTCACCATTCTGGCTTTATTCTTACGTGCGCTGGCACCGCTTTATGGGACCAGTTGCAATTTATAATGGCACAGTCGCATTGCAGGCAGTAATATGCAGCTTCTTGAGACTTGGAGGTGTAATTCTGTGTGTCAAGCATTGTAGCATGCTAGGGCAAGCTGTTCTAGCAATTTTCAGGGTAACAATCGTTTGATGTATATTGACATTAAAGTGGCGCTTCTTTTTTTCATGTGACTTGTGCAAAGATTGCCATTTCGCTTTCCTTAGTACAGTCAAACTCTTCTGCAGTCCTGCTTTAAAAAAAAATTTCCTTACAGTTAAGTATTTCCAATTACTCTTAGTCACCCACAACCTTCCCTGGACTGTTGCGCATCAAAAAAGTTTGTCAGAGAAAAAAAAACTGAAATTTTCTGTTTATTGAGATTTGAGAACTGAAATTGATCGAATTTCTGCATTTGCAACGTTGCAAACGGCACGAACTTGTGGCGACACGGTCACTTTTTTTTTCACCCGACACAGCTGCCGATGCCTTAGTGTTTGTATGTTGTCACAAGCAATATGCCATGGACAGTGCCATGGTCTGATGGCGATGTGATGTAGCTAACAGCAGCCTGCAAAAGCGCTCACTTTTATCCTAGAAGTGAGCTGGGAATCTAAAGAGTCAGATCACGACAAAAATGCATTTTTGCCCCCTATTTTATTGTTGCAATGTTTTCGTGGGTGGCTCTGTATGGGTACTTATACCTGTTGGTAAGTAGCTCAGTGCTGTTACATAGGGTAACAATGTTGAAGTGCTGTGGAAGATTACGAGACCATAAATTCTGTGCATACTGTGACACTTTGCTGTGAAAGGTTTGCGCTTGAAACCCATGAATTCCAGCTGACCGACTCTCTGTAGGTAGTACTCAGCGTCAGACACTTAACAGTGCTGAGCAGCTGTCGAGTGCTCGCAAGTAGCAGTACTGCAGTAAAAGAACAGGAGGATGCAGGCTCTGCTGAGTGATTGCCTGCAAGTGAGACTTGCGCATTTTCTTGGTAGACCTGAGTGAGTAAGGGCAGTAACATGCCTGTTGTTTGACTCTCCCCCTCTCGCGTGGTGCCTATGTGCAGGTGCCAGTTTGACACCCAGTGGGTGCGGCAGCACGCGGCCAGCGTCCCAGCGCAGCAGGTGCTGGTGAGCTGCAGCTTCTGCAGCCTGGCCGTCTCCCCCTACATGCAGCTGCTCCACCAGCAGGGCAGGCAGCAGCAGCAGGGGGCAGGGGGGGGCCCCAACCCCCGGGGGGTCTCCTCTCACCTGGCCGCCGCCACACCGCAGCACAAGACCAAGGTGAGTGGTCAAAAATGGGGAGAAGGGATCCCCCTGGGGAGTGCCACACCCTTCACTGGAATGCCAAGAGGGTCCTGTGAAGGACAGGACCCTTCACTGGGATGCGTGACGATGCGCTGCTCTTTTCTCTGTGGGGGCAAGATTGCACTTCTTCGTAAAGCCAGGAGCAGTTTATAATGGCAATGCCCCTCAAAAGAAGACATCACAGCCCTCCCTTATAAGACCCTCTCGTGATGCTTCTAGGGCGTGGTTTCTCAAAGTGGGTTCCGCAGAACCTAGGGGTTCCGCAGGCCCCTCCTCGGGGTTCCGCGAGCCACTGATAAATTCTTCCTCGTTCCGCACTCGCCAAGTAACTTAGATGGCAAACGCGCGGTGCGATCGATCTAAGGAACCTCCATTACTCATGCCCCAGTGCCAGTAAGCACATCTCAGTGCATAACAGAAAGGTGCGAGCTGCGCAATAAATCCCGCCAGCAGCTTGTAGCCAGCCAGACTCTGAAAACGGGCCGCGTAGTTAAACTATTGCACTTGAATCTCAGCGTTATATTACCCCCATGCGCATTTCTCCTGTTTAGAGATAGGTGCCGCTAGCGTACGCGCTCGCATAAAGTCGACATTAACATGCAATAAATTCAAAAGCAAGCAAGCTTGTTCCGTTTTGAATTTATTGCACGTGAATGTAGCGTGAACGGAATGAAAAATAGTGAGGGGAGGGGGGGGGGGAGGTTACTTGGCACTTAACGGAGCTTAGCAGGGTTCCCTGGGACCAACATGCCTCGAGAACCCCTGGCATAGTGACAACTGTAGTTTATGCATCTGACGAATGCACTTTTTTTAACCCTCTGAAAATCGAGCCGTTTTCAGGGTGCGCTGAAAAGCCACAACAATAAAGATGTTTATTCTGCAATATGTGACACCAATAAAAATGTTTATTCCCTTTCTCTCTCATTATGCGAGGTAAGCATTTCCACTTTTCTTTTTTTGGATGTTGTAATTTCAGCTTTGCATCATCTTCTTGCACACAGCTAGAGCCACAGAAAGCATTAAAGGTTTAAAAAAAAGGATAAACTTTGAGAATCACTTCGTTGGAATGTACCTAGGCTTTCTTATCTAGAGAGTGTTTACAACTTTTTCGAATAGGGCTATTTGATTTGAAGCTTAGTTGAATATCGCATTACAGTCGAACTCCGACAGAACAAACTCAGCTTGAACGAAATTTCCGCTTCAACGAAATATTTCCAATTCCCCGTGAGCTAGCCATAGAAATCAACGCAACATACCCCTCGCCACAACGAACCATTTGTCTGCCTTGCTTTCGCTTCAACAAAATTTTTTCTCAGTGGGGCTGGGTTTGACGATTCAATTTGCGATAAAGTAAGCATAATGCCAGCTATCTGTAAATTTTTATACATTCAGGGCGCTTAGTTTCACCGAAAAACTTGCGCCCTGTGCCCACACCACCACCCATAACAAAAAATGGCTGCGGCTTAGCTCAGCTAACCTTGGATATTCAAAGGAAAAGCTGGGCTTAGTCTGATTAAGTCTTGGTTTTGCTTGGTTAACCTTTGATGTGGCTGTATTGCCGACCACAGCTCAAAGCCGTTCGGTCCCGTGCCCCGCTCACAGGAGGAGGCCCAACGAACGTGGTGGTCATTCACGGCAAACGCGGCGTTCCTCTTCGCCAAGTGCAAGATGAGTCACGTAGCCCTAGACGACCAGCAGCACATGCATGGGAGGCTGGGGGGGTGGTCGGCTTGCGATCAGCTGATCGGCCGCAAGCGCGGCGGCGGCGGCCGCCGCTCATGCCTGAACAGAACGATTGAAAATGGGGCCTTGTGCGCAGCGCCGAAAGCGGGACCGGCGAATCACGCGATGTGCTTTGAGGGGTGTGTCTGCAGTCAAAAGGTGAAATTGCGCATCCGCAGCAAAACCTCTGGACGAAAGCAGCGAAGCTTTGCTTTAAGACAAACTCTTAAATGCACGCCATTATTTGGTGGTGATAACGATGTGGCTGGCCGTCTTTACACAAGGCATTGGCCTGGTTCACAAAGCCAGAGCTACAGCCAATTCGTATCCAGTTGAAATTGCGTTGCGGCGAACATGTGCGCATGCGCCTTGCTGCTGGCATGGCGCTATCATGTATGCATTGTGAGCAGCTGTCATTGCTGTTTTTCTTCTACAATTCTTCAAAGACAAAAACAAAAACAATGTTTTCGTGTTTAGTCTTGAACCCTAGTCATTCTCGTGCGATTGCGTTAAAGGCAAGCGCGCGCAGCTTGCCTGCTGAGGTCGGTTGCCGCCGTGCCTAGTCAGAGGATAAGATAACAGCTCGGCTCGGTAGATACTTCGTGTTGTACAGCACCATGTTTTGCGACTGCATTCCCCCCTGCTCTTTATGTGCAGATACAAAACATAACCATTGGTACGTTCGTTGGCCAATAAACACGGCATAACTGCGCACCACTCCTGTTTCTAAACATTGCATTATGCGGTCAATAATGTAAGTAATATACGGAGCTGTTTTTCTTGCCCTTCCGTGGTGTGTTGGAGCAGCTTTCGCCTCAACAAATTCCCACTTCAACGAAATTTTTCACATGTCCCGTCAATTTCGTTGTAGCGGGATTCGACTATTTTTTCACTATTCCAAAATTTTCAATATTCGTGCACCTGTATATGTAGGTGTTTACTTGAACTGATGGTTGAAAAAAAAAAAGGGGGGGTGGCTGCATTTTTTTTTTTTTTTTTCTCACGCACGCTTTTCCTGTGTTGAGCAGTGCCGTAAGTGAATGAACATCCCTGCCTGCAGGCCACCTGCTGCCCGCACTGTCGGAAGCCCCTGCCCCGATGCTCCCTGTGCCTGACCAACATGGGCACGCTTGCGGGGAGTGCCTGGAGGAACACCAATGGTGGGTGCTGCTCTTCCCATGTTCCCAGGAATGCCTTTCCCTCACCCAGTTGGTGCAGCAGTCACTTATTGGCTGTTAATTCAGAGTTGGTGGTGACAGGCAGTGCCCCAGTCCTCCCTAACTGATATTTTTGGTCTAATATTACACGAGATCCCCCACACAAAGAAAGCGAGTGCCATAGTAGCACCTCGTTGCAACACAACTCTGCACCTTTCAGCTTTAGCACTGTTAAAGCTGTCAAATCCGATCCTCTTTGTTTTAGGAGCACACAAGGAGTGCTGTAGAGAAAGAGAGCTAACGTTGAGTTTCCTGCAGTGCTGACTCCAAGGATGTGGGCCTGCCCTTCACAGTATAAAAAATTGAAGCTGTTCCACTCAATGTGAAAGCTGTTGGAAATGCAGAGCAGTAATTCGCCATAATGGGCTGTAGCGCCGTTACGCACTCACTGGTACCATCCAACGCATTTCAAATCTCCCGCCTTCGCAGTGCTCGCGCGCCCCCTGCCTGAATCTGCGCCAGCAGAAGGAGTTCTGTTCTTTTTGTGCTTTCCCTCCCGCACGTGTGCCGGCGTTGCACTGCCTCTTATTTTCGCTTGCTATCGTAAAAACCAAGCCGACCAGCATTCCTAACTAAACGAATGTGGGTGCTGCCGGTTAATTACGTATATTTTGCCTCAAATGTGCCTGCAGTTTCTTTTGCACTGTAGAGAACAACGGGGAGATGTATGATAAGCGCCACCGGTTCACGAGTTTCGAATGGTTATGACTACATAAACCACGTGTTTTTCAAAGCTTTTGTTGGGCGCCGTGACGGCAGCTACGCCGTGTGGCTCTTCTTGGGTCCAGCGAGCGAGCTGCGACGACAAGGCGAGCCCCTAAAGTGCTCTGCCCTCAAAGGTTGACTAGGGCCAGACAGACTGAAATGACCAGACAAGACGATAGCTAGGGTCCAAACTGCTGGCCATGTTATGCCACGCTTGCTTAGCATGCACAGCCAACACAGCTTCATTCTTTTTGCACTCACGCTCATAGGCTGGCAGCATTTAGACACTACAGGACCCAGCCCTTTCCACAAATAGGGGTTCGTGTAACAAGGTTTGCAGATGAAGTCTCGAGATGCGCATGCTCAAACTCGACACTTGACGGCGGAGATGTCTCACCAGGGGTCAGACAGCAGAAGGTGACTGCGGCGAGAGATGTGGCTACAAAAGCCAGCACAAAGCAAATGGGGTACTGTTTGCTTAGGCAGGGGCTGGATGTCCACGTGCAGGAAAACTTCGCAGTCTTTGTCAGAGAGCATTGTGATAATAGATGGAACTCTTCAGGGGTGTTTTTTTAGTGAACTAGTTTTTGTTTGCCTTCAAACTTTGCACAAAGGTCACTCTTTATGGTCTACTTTATCGTCTACAAGACCTCCACCACAGTGGGGCTGCTCTGGCCTGCAACATAAAAGAACTAAACACGTACATGTATGCAACCGCTACCTCTAGGGATAGATAACCCCGAGCACCAGGGAATACGGGAAAGAAGTGCGTTTCTCATTACAAAAGTTCACATGCTCCAGTGGACTGTATTTTTTTTTTCTTCTGTAATTACCTACCACTTTGTAGCTGCAGCACCGTCTTTATTAAAATAAAGGGAATTATCCCAAAGAGGTGGTCCCATTGGTTTGGCCCGTTCCGATTCTCCTGTGTGGTAATACCCGCCGCGGTGGCTCAGTGGCTAAGGCATTGCTCTGCTGAGCATGAGGTCGCGGGTTCGATTCCCAGCCGCGGCAACCGCTTTTCCGATGGAGGCAAAAGGCAAAAACGCCCGTTTGTACGAGATTTCAGCGCACATTAAAGATCCCCAGCTGGTCAAAATTAATCCGGAACCCTCCACTACGGTGTGCCCCATTGCCTGCGCTGCATCGGTACTATAAACCCTACAATCAATCAATCAATCAGTCTGTGTGGTGGTGAGGCCTGTAGCTCTCCTCACTGTGCCCTGTTGGTGCAGAGCATGGGGAGGAGCAGGAGAAGCTGTCGGCGTTCCCCACCTGGTTCACCTGGTGCCAGAGCTGCCACCACGGGGGACACTCCGTACACCTCATGCACTGGTTCCGGTGGGTGCTCCCTTCTCCTCCTTCTCTCTCGTCTTACTTTCAGCCATCACTTTTTAGCCAGCGCACAAAGAAAGGGCAGTCCGTGGAGTCGAGGCACGTGTGCTGTTGTGCGGGCATGCAACGTTGTATGCCATTGGAGGCAGCCTTGAGAGCAGGAGCCACATAGGAAATGCATGGAGCATAGCAACTGCTGGGAGCAGCATAGTAGAGAGTTTTAGTTGGGCGTTTTTACGCTCTGTTCAGCAGCTAAGCCAAGTGGGAATGCGAATGCGCATGCGCTCTCCGCTTAGCCGTAAGTGGGCTAGCAGAGCGAGGAACCCGCTCCGCTGAAGTTCAGCCTGAGTGAACTGTCACGGTCCTCTCCAATAGCACGGTGGAGCAATGCGGGCGCCCTCTCGCGCGCGTGCGTCAACTACGATTTCTGCCTCTACAGACACCACACCTTCGATGAGCGCCACTGCTTCAGGCTCTTGTTTGTCATGCAAAACGCGAAAGCGGTTTTGCATTGACAAGGACCTGTGCTTGCTGCGAGAAGTAGCCACTAGACAGAATGCCGTGTTGGGGCGTTGCCGTCGAAAAAGATTCGGATGGATCTGGAACGCAACTTTGTGAAGTATTTCGTGGCTATCATCAAGTTGAAAATTTATTTTTCATTAATTGTAATTGACCAGCAACACAATACGATTGCACGTGTCTATACTTAATAAAGAAATAAGCTATGCATACTTGTTTTACTTTGTTAAAGTGGCGAAATGGTTTTCAGTTCTGTTTCATCCGAAAGGTCCGGTCCGCTGTGCATAACTGGTAACTAAAAGGAGAAAATTGCTTGCCGCTCCGCTGGTAGCGGGGCACCCGGACAGGGTGGAGTGTAAAAAAATGGCCGCCATCCCGCTGCGAAAGTGGATGTCCAGCGAAGCTTTTGTAAACCACTACACATCTGTTGTGGAGGGCGAAATTTTTCTCGTCGTCTCGGCGAGCTTGTCACTTGCCTCGGCTTCTCTGGCAGCGGAGCCTGACCCATGCGCCACTGTGCATAATCCCCCTTTTTGCGAGGTGCAAACCTACTAAAACGAGAATCGTGTTGTTTTGAATTGCTTTTAAGGAATCGAACTCAATGCGCTCTGATTGCAAAGAATGATTGCAGCTTTTTGGCAGCAGCAAATGCTGGGTCTTGCGCCTGAGCTACCCATATTATGGGGAGTGGATCCTGCCGGGGTGTTTACGAGAAATTTTGACCAATAAGGCTAAAGCTTCGCTGTAAAACGCGCCAAACTAAAACTCTCTAGTAACTGTAGTGGGCATAGCAACTCCTAGAAGCAGCATAGTAAACATAGTGGGCATAGCAACTGCTAGGAGCAGCTGTGTGGCTCTTGAAGCTGTCACTTCACGTACAGAACCGGTCCATCCCCTCCATCTGGAACATGGTGTCGACACATCGTTCTTGTGCAGTGACAACACCGAGTGTCCCGTGACTGGCTGCACCTGCAAGTGCTTTTCCCTGGACAGCGTGGCTGCCGTCCAGCCTGTTCGCCGCATACGTGACGAGTGAGAGAACACCACGGTGGCAGCGAAGCAACGAGGCTCACCAATGTGCAGAGGACATCGTCAGGTTGCTACACCTGTGCTGTGACGTCACGTTCCAGCTGTTTGCTTGGCCTGTGTGCATACGACCCAGACTTGAGTGTTGAGCTTCACGAGCGGGTCGTTGCCGTACATGGCCGCGTTGCTAGACAACTGATGCCATGGACAACAGTGGTGCCAACGTGAAGACTGGCCATGGCAAGACGTGTAGATAAGACTATGTGACCCGGTAGCCGCTGAGGTCTTCAAATGTTGGGTGTACAGCCTGCATCAACTGGGAGCCAGCCAGTGATCAAACCGAAGCCAGTGACATCACTTTGCTTGGTGCGCTGTTGATACAATCATGTTGCGACATGTTCATAAGAAAATGTTTCGCCTTACGTTATATTACTGAGTAATTGCATATAATGGGTGCTTTTCTGCCGTCATGCGAAATGAAAGCTTTAGCTGGTTCTGTTTGGCATTTCGAAATTTCAAAATTTCGCTTCAGTGTTTGAATGTGTTGGCCATGCTTCAGAACGATGATTCGTTGCTTACCAGCAACATGTGAAATCGACAGGTTCTCTGGATGTTCTGATGTAAGTTCATTTTGCATTGATGGGCTGATTGCGAACATGTACATTTATTTATATATATGGGTCATGCAGTTGTGGCGTTGAAATATCTCCTGACAAAATAATAAAGTTGTTTTTGTTGTTGCGGAATGCTTTTGTTGAAGTAGTCAACTAACAGCTCTTTCGCGGACATTTAAGTCTCTTCTCAATGCTTCTGAAGCAGCCAGATGAGTAGCAAACTTGCAAGGGCTCTTTGCATCTGGCATGACTCAGTCGAGGAAGTTATACCTCACTTCAGCAAACAATTACTTTGGCCAAAGGGTCTGTAGTGCTACGAAATTATGGCCATGTCATAAAGTGTCCCTCAAATTTAATGCATGAAGAAGGCAGGGAGAAGGTCTGCATCTAAAGCATGCCTAATGACACGTTATATATGAGTAGGGGCCTACAGTTCATGGTGAAGAAAAATATTTGCTGATATTTGCAACCTTGAATTGCGGGGACGTGAGCTTTGCGTGTTGATGTGTGGGTGCGTCTGCAGTGGGGCGCAAAGGATGACCCTTTCCACCTCTTGCTTTGATCTGAGACCAGCTGTGATGAGAGTTAAAAATCAGTTTTGTCAGTTTCAAAGTGTCCGTTTCGAGTAAGACTCTGATTTGCTGAAGGCCCCACAACTAGAAGCATGTCACAGGTGGATTAAAGTGGATGTGAAACGGAATATTTTTGAGACAAAACACAACTCGAAATTTATTCTGGGTGTGTAAACATCCGAAAACTGAGGCCACTTTTAAAAAATGTTCCTGTTCTATTCAATCTGCAGCATTTTTGTTGCTATTGAAGTACTGTAGTTGACAGTGTGTTTTTTTTTTTTTTCGAATGTTTGAAGAGTTACAGACAAGAGGGGACTAAAACTCTGCAGCTTCCTTTTGATAAAAGGGAGCAGATGAGTGTCTGCTTTTCTGCAGAACAAGCAAAAAAGCCTGACACATGTGAACCTTGCACAAAAGGACTAATCGTGGTGTAATGTGGATCACTATTTGCTCATAATTTCACGAAAATTCACAGAAATGAGATAATTTTGTCTTGGACTTGGACTCATGAAATCATGCCCTGTTCAAACTAAACATTTCCTTCCTTTCCGTGAAGGTAGGATGATTGGCGGAGCCGTTTGCTGGTTTATTGGCTGGTCCAAACTCCTGCTGAAACTGCACTGGTGATGTGTTCAGCTAGATTTCAGCTACACCATTTTCGATCTTCGCACCATTCGGGGTCCCGACAGGGCCTTGCGCTTACGCTTGACATCCGTGGCTATGGAGTGCCCCAGTGGCTACGCTGGTCACTGCCCTCTAGGTAAGTTCAGTTGCATACCCACGTAAGTCTTAGGTTTTCTAATCATACGATGAAACAAATTTGATCATTACTGTAGCAGGCCTTTTCTTGGTATAACACACCAGAAATCTTATCTAGCTTCCTGCTGCTATAGATACACCACAAAGCTTTCTTAACAAAGTGTCCTTGTCAATGCGCACTGGCGAAGCTAGCTTGTAAACTCTGAACCTTAGGATTATTTATTCATGCACTTGCCTCAACGTTGATTTATAGTGGGCAAAAGGCCCTTTGTTGGAACTCAGATTGAAGATCCTTGTGTGTTGCAGTGCAAGTGTGCATTAAAATTAAAGCAGTTCTCAACGTGAAAGCTGTCAAAGTGCGGAGCAGTGATTCGCAGAGGCCGGGCTGTGATGCCCTCTCTTGACTAGTTTCGGTATCAGCCTGGTGTTTATACCGAAAATAGTAAAACGAGGGTGCCACAGCCCCTGAGAAGGCCTGTGAAGAGACACGGGATTGAGATTTAAAGCAAAGCTTTAGTGTTCTCACTGATGCCGTTGGTACACCAATACTCCCTGCAGGAAAGCCAACTTTCTCTGACGATGATGATGCATGATCGTGGGTGAAATGAGAGAGACGCTTGCTGTGGCCGGAATCGAACCCGGTACCCTTGTGTTGTAAAGCCGGCAGCTATACGATTGCTTTTATTTCGGCACGGCCGAAGCGAACGCCAAGCATCAGGTACTGATTTGCGCCGTACACCCCAAACCCAAACGTTAGGCCCACGGAGTGCACACCCGAGAGTTGCTGTGGGTATTCTAGAGATGTGGTGCGTACCTCCAGAGTAACACATACTCGCAGGCCAACCAAAGAATCCATCATGAGAAAGCTTCACGTTCACCCATTGTCAGTAGATGGAGGAGTGTATGATTTTCATAAATTTGTGATAATTGCTGCATTACTTCATTTCATGATTTTTATTGATATTACTGTGTACTTATTCGTAGCCTAGCACTGTGCAACAAAGATCACCCCCAACACATTCCATATGAGTATACCGCGTGTGCCTTTGTGGCGCAACGGGATTGACATCGGCTTCTTAATGCGACGGACCCAGATTCGATCCCGACCAGGGGAAGCGGTGATCTCTTCGAAGCCTCTGTTTGGGTGTGTGACGCCAGCTTTTGTAGTGGTGACTGGAACCGTGACACCAGACGAGCTATGACAAGCCGGGCCCCTAAACTGCTCCGCACTTAAAGTAAACTTCATGTAAACCATGCAGTGGAATGGGACCGCAAATCATGCAGTCTGTAATTTCTGCAAATCATGCACAAACTACGGTCTCTTAAACACCAGTAAAGAGACTTTAGCAGAAACAAAAGTGGACACCCGCAAAGCGCGCAAAGAGCAACTACACTCGAATTTTCGACAACGTAAAAATAATGTATATAAAAAGAGCGCTAAAGAGATTTGCTAACTCTAGAAGAATCGCAAGCGCGATTATAGTGAGTAGGCTTCTAATCTGTTGTTGCATTGAAAAAAAGAATGCGTATATTGCTACCTATGCGGTTATATTTAAACGTGATGCGGACAGCAGTACAGCGCAGCGGTGCAGTAGAGAAACCCCAGAGAACGCATTACGGCACCCGGCAGTGCGCCGTTCCAGTCGCCCAGAAACGCGATGCTCCACGAGACAGGCCCCCCCCTTTCCGTCACACGCCGCTCGGAACTCCGCCAGGTGCATACGTCGTCTCAATGAACGGCGGTAGTAAGCGTGCTCTGCGAGTGCGAGGGTTAGGATTTCACCATGGCCAAGAAACCACCGGACTTCCGTCGGCCGTCCAACGTACGTCTATTCCGGCCTTGGCGGACACCCGCAGGCCAGGGCCGATGTACATACCATGTACTTTCATGAGACGTTCGGATTTAACACTTCCGTACGTCCTAAGTTGCATTTTGGTTGTTCAGTTAAAATTCACGGAATTACAAATTTTATAACGAGAAGCTTGTGTTTGTACACCGCACAATACCAACGCACTACCGGGCAGACAATGATAGAAAAGAGAATTTAACCCACACACCAGGGCGCAGCGACTAGTGATAGCTGTGCTGCCTTACAAACAGGATTATCCAGTCAGTTATCATGCAACATGGTTATACAACGATTGTATGGGATGGGCAACAAGCTATTAGAAAATTAGTTGACTCACCCGCGTAACAAAAAAAGAGTTCATAAAAAAGGATATATGCCCACAGTAACCTTGCTTCACACGCTTCTTTAGTGGTTTCAAATTTTTCTGTACCCCTCCTCAGAGGTCGTTTGAGTCAGTGAGGTGCTTTAAAAATGTTAAAAACTTTCGCCTAATTTTATTAATAAACAGATGAAATTTGCAATACACAAGTCATGGTGTTGATGCACAGAATGTTTTTAATTGAAAAGCAGAGTAGCATTCCTCTTCTTGCTTTTATACTCAATTTACGCCATTATTTGAAGTTTCGTGGTAACAACTTGGTACGTGCACGAAAGGATCTCCTTTGGACATACGGAATTTTATATCCTTTGTGCATTCATTGCTGGATGTCCATTGCACGTGCGCAAATGTACGCCCACACTTGACGTACAGTGGATCCGAACTTGGAATTGGACTTTCGGCTGTTTTAACACGAATGTGTTTTATGCCTGGATACACGAAGATTTCACTGACGTCATATCCATCATGGAAGTGACGCCAGTACAACGAAGTAAGCGGCCTTAAAGGGTGCACCCTGCACACAAGGTCTTCCTGCGGGGAAGCAACCTTTAGTACTAAAGAGTATGTTATACTTGGGGATGTTCGTTTTCGTGTTTTATATTTTAGCACGAAAGTGTTTTATATGCCGGGATACACCAAGATTTCACTGACGTCATATCCGTCACGGAAATGACGATAGTACACCTCTGCCGAGTGACCCGCCAGCAGGACGCCGCTCGCCAAGCACCACAAGACAGCCACCGACCCGCAAATCATGCTTATTTCACTGCAGATTTCGCTGCCACACTTCCCTTTCGTGTTTTTATACCGATTCCTATGACATTGGAATCAACCGCAGTTTTTTTTTTCGGACATCCCACGCACGTCTGCAGTTGTTTGGGTGGTGAATGCAGAAGCGTTAACTACTTGGGTCAAATTTGAGTGACGAAAAATTTGAGCGCAGCTGGCCTTTAAGTGCACGGGTCACCTTGCCAACCAATCCTTTTACCCCCATGGACACATTCCCCTGTTGAGAAGAAAAAATGGCGATATATCTGCTAGCTACGCTGCCATGACAAACATTTGCGCAGCTCTTGCCATATATGTTACGCCCTTCCTCGTGATCCCCTCTCCCAGTCTTTCTCCTTCTATTCCCTGTTCTTCCACCTTTGCTTAGCATTCCTGTATCCTACCATCTAATTTTCGCTTCCCTCATCTTCCTAACTGTCCATCACCGTCCACTCCTCTCTTGTCTCCACCTTCCCATTCCGCTCCTCATTCCCCATCATCTCAGCTCACATTTCCCCCTTCTCGAATCTCGGCTTTCTGATCCTTTCACATTCACCTTTCCACCCGTCATCTCCTTCCGCTTCACTTAACTTTACCCTCCAGTTCCACTCTCTCCCCTGTACTCATGCTTTTCTCCCCAACTCTGCATCCGCCTTTCTTTATCAATTACCCTTACCGCCATTTATTCTTCCTTTCCCTCGTCCACTTTTCCTCACAGGGACGTAGCCAGGGGGAAGATTTGGGGGGTTGAACACTCCCCCCCCCCCACACACACATTTTTTTCAGGCAGTGCAGAAGCGCTTACTCTACCAGGCGCAGTTTCACAGACTGACAGCACAACAATGGGCGAGGCTTGAGGCTATCAACAGAGAGGCCATGCGAACCATCACGGCACTTCCTCGTCTCACTCCGATTCCTATCTTACAGGAGCACGCTCAGCTCAATACTATCACGGAGCTTGTAAATCAGCGTGAAGAAGCAAGAAAGCTCAAGCGTTTTTACATACCTATGGTCGGAGCGCTCCATTCGTATTTCTGTAAGGAGCCTCCTGTGACTTCAACCATAGACGACCTTCCACCATGGCGCTATACAGCAATAACAACCAACAAGACAACGAAGCTTTGTCGCCGTGAACAGCCAGCGCCAACCTCAGATACCACAGTTCCTGAAGGTTACTGTGTATTGTACACAGACGCAGCCCTTCTCCCGCACGGAGGACGGACCGCTTTCGTCAGTTCCACACACTCAGCACTGAAAGGCTCGCGCTGTTATTCCACCGACACGCCAGACCCGCTGCTACTGGAACTCCAGGCTGTATATGACGCAATCAAAGCTGCAAGTGCCCTCCCTAACATCAAAGAGGCGCATATATACACAGACTCACTCAGTGCTGTGAAGCACCTAAAGCAAGTGAAAAAGACTCCCCTGATTTGCCAGCACATTCACAGCCTCCACATGACAGCACAGCTAATGGTACGCGTACATTGGGTACAGGGGCACGGTAACAATTTTTTCAACCAATTAGCGGACAATCTTTCGCACTCTCCAGCCCCACCTGAATCTGAATCCGCCCCTAGCCTTCTTCCTAGTGATCCACGCTCCCGCCTTTTAGCCATGAAATCTCTTCTGAGAAGGGACACACGTGCCCTAATTCCCCCGTGTGTCTGCTCCCTCCCCCCTAATCTTTCCCGGGTGGAGGAAGTTTCTCTGAGGAGGCTTCGGGCTGGGGTGGCTCTCACACCTTCAGTCACCTGGACTTGGAGACCCGCACCAGAAGACCCAGGAACATGTCCCAAGTGTCCGGCTCCGGCGGCTGAAGCGGATGTCAATCATCTCTTGTGGACGTGCACAGGAACCAGAACAGCTCGGGACAGTGCGCTAAGAGTGGTTGGTCTTCGGTGGGATAAACCGGGGGACTTCAACCGGTGGGTGCACGAAGACCGCTACTGCAGGTCGCTGCTGAACTTTTTACACGAGACCGGACTCCATGCCTACCTTTAGACTTGTACAGTGTCATCAATTTCCTGACTACCTGTGCTTTTTATTTACCTACTGTCCTTATCTTTTTTTATTTGCCGCATGGCAAAAATGCGAATTAAAAACAAAGAAGCGAGCGCTAGTGCTCCGTTCGGCAAAACTCTCCCATTCCCACAACCACCCCTCCCACTAAACACATTTCTGGCCCTCTCATATTTTCTCTTACCCATTAACTTTCATTCCACTACCTATATGTTCTCCATTGTTCCTCTCGACCCCCTAGCTTCCACTTTTTTCTCTTGTCCTACAACTTCCCCTCAACCAGGATACCGCTACATCCATCCTCTCCCCTCACCCTCCTCTGATCTAATCAGTCTCATATCCTCCTTCCCTCCCCCTCTAACTGCCCCGTTTCAGTCGCACTTACCTCCACTTCACCATTCCCCTCGCACTACTCTTTTACAGCGGAGCTGTTCACTTACTCCCGTTTTTTGCGTCCACAGGACGAAAAAATTGTCTCCCCTCCTCTCACTTTGGCCACCTTCTCCCTTCCCCTTCATATTTTCATGTAAGATATTGTCCCGGAAATATATCTTCCCAGCAATGCACTTGCATTTCGAAGTGAAGTCGACCTAGGTCGGCTGGCTTTCCCACATCGTGTTGCAGTGAAGCCCACTCAAGAAGAAAAAAAATTGGGCCAACTCTCCCGCGCCAACGCGCGGTTACAGATCGCGGAGGCCACGCCAATGCATACGCACTACTCTGACGTTCTCCCCACTCGGCGCTCCCGATATGCATTAGTTCTCGGCGACCATTTGCTCTTGTTCTTTATGAAGCACAGACAAGGCTTCAGACAGGCCAGATTTATTGCGGACGACGCCCCTAGTGCTTCTGCACAAAAATTTGCGCTTCGCCCACTCCACTGGCTGGCGCAAATTAAAACTTTCAGCTGGAGACATTATACAGCGAAGCT
>JABSTR010002957.1:0-57666 GCA_013339765.2 Haemaphysalis longicornis | reverse complement strand
AAAGAAATCAGTTGCGCCCTCCACATGTGTCTGTAGGCGGGGCTGATACCAGAGGCATCCGCAATGTAAATTTGTGCACATAAAGTATGTCCACCTGGAAGAGTGGCTGTTTAACAGGGAAGCTGTCGGGGTTACGGCTCCTAAAATCCCCGACAAATAAAAAAATACCGGGCGTACGCGAGCGCCTACCTCGCTGGGACCACCCGACCGTTAATAAATCGGAAAACGCTGAGCTCTCGTGAGCGCGTGCCTTGCGGCGACCGCCCAGCCGTTTATCAAGCCAACCATTGGCCAAGGTTGGCAACAAACTCTAGCGTTCACCGTAACCGTGGAAGCACTTCCAAAAAAAACTGAAGGAAGCTCACACTTATAGCAACAAGAATGGAGTAAAGGTCGTTGCGGCAGTGAAGAAGAAGCAAATCCGCTGCAATCGTGGACTTAAACCGTCGTGATGGTCGTGAAGGTGGCGCACAGCTTCTCTACCTTCAAATCTTACGCGTTAGTGTGAGCTTACTTAATTTTTAGGGCGTGGATTTCGTTTCTCCGCGACATTGTAAACGAAGCCCTGGCTGGAAAGTGCCAGAAAGAATAGGGTGGGGTCAAATCAGGTCAACAACTTTGTCAACCCTTGTTGCCCTCAGCGGAGCCCCAGTCAACATGCTTCGCAATATTGCCCAAAACATCCGCTTCTGAGCTGACGTGTTAACCGAGAGGAATAAGCAGCTTTGTTATTTCATCCTCAACTTGTTTACTGCGTCATCTGTACCGGTATTTTTTTAATTTTTCTGTTTCATATAACAAAAACTTGACTCCGATTATCATTTAAATATAACTAATAAGGTGTGAGGGTATAATTAACCTAACTTCTTTGCGTCAAAAGCTATGCACACTCGCCTATACCTTTTTTATAAAAGCGATAGCAGGCGCAAAAAATGTTTTAACTGTTGAAAAGAAGCTTTTAATGAAAGGTTTGCATGTACTGACAATTCCCGAAACACAAGTATTCCTCGTGCGAAATTCGCTATGAGAAGCTGGCATTCCCCACTAGTTTACCTATGAGGAACTGGCCTTTGAAAAATGGCCTTGCGACGAGTGGGACAATACCCATACGAGTCACATATTCGGAATTGTGTATACATCACAGTAAATTTCTGGACTTTTCCTCCTTCAGGAACGCCCTGCCGTGTCCAGTGTCGCCGTTAGGGTCGCGGCAAACTCTGATGTCCAAATGATGTACACTTTACATAAAGTACAGAAATATATAGCTTATATACAAGACAACTGAGAAAGCGCGCAGTGGGTCTTAGAAAGTGCTTGCAGGGTTGTAACCGGCGCCCCCGCACTGTGCCCGCGACCTGTAGCAAAACCATCTTGCTCTCAAAGGGCCAAACATTATGCTTAGCCCTTCGAGAGCAAGAAGGGTAAACCCAATTGTACTGGGCTGAACCCAGAATCAAGTAAGCTGGGGCCCTTTAAAGTTTGCCTGCATTTTCTATGCGAGGCTGGCTCTACTGTAGCCTCTTGGTTTAACTAGTGAAAAAAAACGTAAGATCAAAAAAATTCTCCCGCACCTCCCAAGCGAAGAAAACGATGCACCGGCATTGGGTCACCGATATAGTGTGTTGTGAGTAATGGCGTAATTAATGACGAGAGTGTGAACGTAATCATTTATTCATCAGCACCTGTTTGTGTTATCGTTGTACCTGACGGCCACAATCACTGCCTTGTGATCGCTAAAGTGCACGGTCAAAGGGTCTTTGAGAAGCATACGCGCGTCACAGTTTCGCGTAAAGACCAGATCAATGCAACTCCCGTGAATGGTAGTGGGGCACCTGTCGAAGCCGGCAGAGAGACAATGCATAGAGTGCCTGGTCTGCATGTACTCGACCAGCCACTCGCCACTCTTCTTGCGCACGTCAACGTTGAAGTCGCCAACCAAGACTATGGGGTCAGAGGGTTTGGAGCGCACCCGCACACTTTCCATAGCCGCGTCCAGCTGTGTGGCAACGGCGTCTCGAGCGAGGTTGGGCGCGAGGTACACGGTCACCACAAAGACTCCGTCTCCGGTGTAGGCAAGGGTGTAAAAGTCCTTGTACGGAGACGTGTCTCGAACGGGAGACGTGGCAACTGCGTGCGATATCAAGTTCCCATACACGTTAGACACGAGACTAACACCGCAGTACTCGCCGTCCTTGCCGCTTCGAGCAAACTAGTACAGCTCGCTTCAAGCGCATGCGTTCGGCATTGAGCGCGGAGAGATAACACCTGCGGGCGCACGCCGACGGAGCACGACAACCCCCGACTAAGAAATGCATTCGCATACGACGACGACGACGACGAGGAGAACTACGAGGCGCGCGCTCACGTGCGCTCGCGCTAGAGAAATGCAGGCGCACGCCGCTCGATGGACGCAAGACAACCCCAGACTAATAAATGCATCGCATTTAAAAAATCACGCCAATCCACCCCGTGAATGTGGTTGGAAAGCAAAGCTGTAAGCGGCCCCTATAACGGTTACCCATGCGACGTCACTTAAATTCACTCACATTCGCTCTACAAACTAGTAAACCAGAGAGAAGTGAAATGCACCTAACCACATCATTTATTACTTCAAAGAGATATTCTTGGTAAGGTTAAATCAATGCATGATGCATGACGGTGTTTGGTTGAGTTGTATTCGTGTAGCACAAGAGTGGAAACTTTTTTATAAAATTAAAGTAAGCTCCAAACCGGTGTTAGACGATCTTACTTCTCCGTCTCTGCGCCGCGGACGGAGGCGACGAGATTTGCGGCAGGAAGGAGGAGGAGCAGCACGAAGAAATACTTCTATTGAGATTTCTGAACGGCCCAGAGTGCAGCCCTGGGGAGTGATTCGTTCTTCTGTGGGGCCCATATGCAGTCCGCGCGGCCTGTGTTCTGTCCACCCGCGAAGCTGGGTAGGTAGAGAGGGCCTGGACAGCAGCATCTCCCATGCTCTTTAAAGCAAAGCTTTTTTACCTCTACCCCCCAAGGGTTCTTCGCGACCGTTGGTGTCACCAGAAAACTCCAGCGAACAAATAAAAGAATTTACTGGCACCGCCGGGAATCGAACCTGGAACTAATAGACTAACAAAGCGAGAGCCCGTTCTCTACCGATTTAGCTACGAGCCCACCCGAAGACGGGAAGACAGGTGGTGTACTCACCAAGCAAATCTACGTGTTAAAGTTCTCGCTGAATGCCACGTGAAAGATCACACGACCACTGACGCCCGTCTTGGTCGCGTGATCCTTGGCCTACATCTCGAGGCTAACACCAAGAGTGACGTCTCCTTGCAGCGCCTCAAAAATAACTAATCAAATCATACACATGATCAGGCGAGTTGCCACCAAGAAGCGAGACCTAAAGGAATCCGGTACCTTTCGATTGAAGCTTTTGTCCTCTAGAGAGTTACTTAAGAAAACCCCTGTCTTCTTCTCGACAAGGAAGACACAGAGATGCTTTATATAATGATAAAAAGGTGGTCGAGCAGGCCATTGGTCTTCTCATGAGTGCGTCCACACAGAGGCTGCTTAATTAGCACGGGGCTCCACAACACGGTGGAAGAGCAGATAGAAGGCCATCTTTCTAACCAGAAGGTCCGACACAGAACTCCGATGGGTAACCGCATGCTTCACCAGATTGGCTGGGCAGCCCAGACTGTCACACCACTTGACGTACACGCAGACTCTTGGCGACTAAAACAAAAAATTCTCCCTTTTGCTTAGAAATGTTAACGAAAAGCACGGGCTCAAGCGCTAAACACCACCCTCGGTGGGGATCATGCAGTTATCTTCACAGACGCCTCCAAAATCGAGGGCAGCAATACGCCATCATCGGGCTACCTCCAGAACCAACCTCCTTGCGTGTACCTCGCTTAGGACCCAAGAAATGACGGCAGCAGAAGAGGCAGCCATCACCTTGGCTCTCGCTCAACCAGGGTTCGGAGGGTAGTCATCGATTCCCAGCAAGCCTACTGGAATTACCAGTAGGGTTGGGTGTCCTGACCTGCACTGCGCGTGCTAAAAAAAACACTCCCCAACGGTTCCATTCACCTCATCTGGACACCCCCTCACGCTTCAATGAAGGGCCACAAATACGCCCACCAACAAGCCTGCGCGTTTACCTGCCGGGCTATGGAGCTGCACAAGGACAGTCACCCGCTTGTCACGTTCAGGGATAAGATAACCCAGCATTATCGCCTTCGGAGAGACAGACCGTACCTTCGCCTTACCCTGACCCTTCCAGAGAGCAACAAACTACCCTACTCCTCATACAATCCGGGCTCCTTCCCACAGCCTACGCGTCTTCACTTAATGTATCCGAATCGCTACGACGCTGAATGAAAATTTTTGCTCAGAAGTAGGAACACTCCGCCCCATAATCGGGGTTTGCGACTTTAGCCCTGAGCACCCTCCTCTATTTCCGTCAACTACCCAACAAGAGCAATGGGAGATGCTGCTGTCCAGGCCCTCTCTACCTACCCAGCTTCAGCGGGTGGACGGACTGCATATCGGCCCCACAGAAGAAGGAATCCCTCTCTAGTGCTGCACTCGGGGCCGTTCCAAAATCTGAACAGAAGTATTTCTTCCTCCTCCTCCTTCTCTGCCGCAAATCTCGTCGCCTCCGTCCGCGGCGCAGAGACGGAGAAGACAGATCGTCTAACACCGGGTTGGAGCTTACTTTAATTTTATAAAAAAAAGTTTCCACTCTTGTGCTACACCAATACAACTCAACCAAACATCGTTCATGCTTCATGAATAGATTTAACCTTGGCAAAGAATATCTCTTTGATGTAATAATGGTGTGGTTAAGTGCATTTCCCTTCTCTCTGGTTTTGCTATTTGTAGAGCGATGTGAGTGAATTTAAGTGACGTCGCATGGGTAATCGTTATGCGTGCCGTTTACAGCTTTGCTTTCCAACCACATTCACGAGGTGGATTGGCGCGATTTTTTTTTTTGGTAGTTGACGGAAAGAGAGGAGGGTGCTCAGGGCTAAAGTCGCACACCCCTATTACGGGGCGGAGTGTTCCCACTTCTGAGCAAAAAAATTTACATTCAGCGTCGTAGCGATTCGGATGCATTAAGTGAAGACGCGTGGGCTGTGGGAAGGAACCCGGATTGCATGAGCCGTGGGGTAGTTTGTTGTTCTCTGGAAAGGTCAGGGTAAGGCGAAGGTGCGCTCTGTCTCAGAAGGCGATAATGCTGGGTTATCTCCTGAACGTGACAAGTGGGTGACTGTCCTTGTGCAGCTCCATAGCACGGGAGGTAAAAGCGCAGGCTTGTTGGTGGGGGCGTATTTGTTGCCCTCCATTGAAGCGTGAGGGGTGTCCAGATGAGCTGAATGGAACAGTTTGGGGAGTGGTTTTTTAGCACGCGCAGTGCAGGTCAGGACACCCAACCCGACTGGTAATTCCAGTAGGCTTGCTGGGAATCGGTGACTACCCTCCGAACCCCTGGTTGAGTGAGAGCCAAGGTGATGGCTGCCTCGTCTGCTGCCGTCATGTCTTGGGTCTTGAGTGAGGTACACGCAAGGAGGTTGGTTCTGGAGGTAGCCACGATGATGGCGTATTGCTGCCCTCGATGTTTGGAGGCGTCTGTGTGGATAACTGCATGATCCCCACCGAGGGTGGTGTTTAGCGCTTGAGCCCGTGCTTTTCGTGACCCTCGTCATGTGAGCGGTTCATATTTCTAAGCAAAGGGAGCATCTTTAGTTTTAGTCGCCAAGAGTCTGGGAGTACGTCAAGCAGAGTGACATTCTGGGCTGCCCAGCCAATCTGGTGAAGCATGCGGTTACCCACCGAAGTTCTGAGTCGGACCTTCTTGTTAGAAAGATGGCGTTCTATCAGCTCTTCCACCGTGTTGTGGAGCCCCGTGCTAAGCAGCCTCTGTGTGGATGCACTCATGAGAAGACCAATGGCCTGCTCGACCGCTTTCTAATCATTATATAAAGCATCTCTATGTCTTCCTTGTCGAGAAGAGAAGAAGAAGACAGGGGGTTGACGTAAGAGACTCTCGAGAGGACAAAAGCTTCGATTAATCGAAAGGTACCGAATTCCTTTATGCCTCGCTTCTTGGTGGCAACTCGCCTGATCATGTGTGTGATGATTAATGCAGTTTTTGAGGCGCTGCAAGGAGACGTCACTCTTGGTGTGAGCCTGGAGGTGTAGTCCCAGGATCTTGATGCTGGGACTTGGAGTGATGGCCTGACCATCAAGGAGTATTTGAATGTATTCCTTGATTTGGCGTGAGGGCGGACGAAAAGGAGCTGTGATGTTTTACGTGAACACTGGAGGCCACAGGCTTTAGAACATTGGCGTACCAGAAGTGATATGCCATGCATTGGTGACAGCTTCCGTTTTTTTGTAACTCTTAGCACATGAGAAAGGTGCGCACAGGGCCGCTAGACGGGCGTGAGGGGTGGTTCTCTTGACGCTTTCACGTGGTATTCAGCGAGAACGCACGTGGTAAACCCGTAGATGTGCTTGGTGAGTACACCACCTGTCTTCCCCCTCTTCGCGTGGGCTCGTAGCTAAGTCGGTAAGACAACGGGCTATCGCTTTGTTTGTCTGGTAGTTCCAGGTTCGATTCCCGGCGGTGCCGGTAAATTTTTTTATTTGTTCGCTGGAAATTTCTGGTAACACCAACAGTCGCGAAAGACCCCTTGGGGGGTAGAGGTAAAAAGCTTTGCTTTAAAAAGTTCGACCGCCAAAGCAACCTTCTTCGTCCGGCCAACAATTCATCTCTACCCACGCTTCGCTATCAAAATGCAGCGTAATGGCCTCTGTTTGCCAGTGCTGCGCTACAGCTGCCTTATCATTCGCAGTCGGCGGAGCGGGGCTCGACTATCGCGTTGCCACGAAGAAGTCGGCTCTTTTCTTGCTACATTTATGCTTGATAAACAAACGTAGACGCTGAAGCCGGGAATTTTAAAAACTGAACTGAATGCGGCAAGTGGTGGCCAAAGCCAGTACTACTGGCCATGAGCAGGAAAGCTGGACATGACAAAATGTTTGTCTCTCAATTTGTAGAGCAATTTGTTTTCAATGAAATGACACTATTAATTCGATAAAATAACGTTCCTTTATTTCTCTAACTATGTAAAAAAGATTGCCGTAAGATGGCTTCACACGGCGTAAATATTTCGACGATATAACGTTCCATTATAACTTTATAAGTGTAAAAAAGAGCAGTGGGAGCACAGGCTTACCAGCTTCAAGCTCGAGGATCAGGATTACCTGACCTCCCGGGCGCGGGCTGCTGGGGGGCCTGAAGGCGGCCTGAACTGAGGCGACCAACCACTCTCCTTACCCCCTCCCCTTTACCTTAGAAAAAATAAATGTTTTCCTCCTCCTCCTCGATGGTGCTTCACCGCATGTCAACAAAGTCTTGCAAAAGAAACGCCGTCAGGGCTCCAAAATGACCGGTTACGCCCATACTCATCATCGGTCCTATTGTACAAAACCTTATGATGACTATACTCGTCAACGGGAACGAAACGTTTAAAGCGACAACAAAATAAGCGCCCTATGAGACTCGCTGTAATAGAAAGACAGTGATTGTATCTATTCTGTACGGTGTTCTTTAACACAGAAAATTTCCATTGAACCGGGATTTTTAATTTTCTTTTTTTTCAGAACAGACCTGAACTGAATGGCGGCTGCAACTTGGGGGAAACCCAAAATTAAAAAAATAAAACAATGCTGAAAGCGAAATCTTTTTTCCCAAATAACAAGAATTTCCGTCAAACTTTGCTGTCGTCGTACAATAAATTGGATCGCGAAGACATGCTACGGAAACCGCAGCGGCCCACAATTTTATGCCGCCCTTTACAGCATGCAACAAGACACGTTTCCGAGCGCGCGCATCTTCGTCCAGCTCAACAGCGGTGGATGCGGTCGCGCTGATGCCTGCGAACGGCACTGCAACCAGCGCCCCGTTACAGCACAGCGCTTCCTTTTGAAAACCGTCACGCCCAGAATGACACGCCAGCAGAGCGGCGATTAAACATATCAGATAGGGTGGCGGGGGCAGTGCGAACACACTCTTAGACCGACGCTCCTTGATTCCCGTCGGCCCCCACACGCGTCGCAGCGATGCAGTTCGGCCACCGCTCCCGTACTCCGTTTACTTCTCCTCGAACCGGTACTTATCGTTTTGGGAGTGGCGAAAACATTTGGTGCGAACGGGCATGCTGCTACTGCGTTTCTGCCTGCCGGTCTGGCTACAGAACAGCTGCGGCCGCCCGATGCCTTCCGATCAGCGGTGGCGCCCCTCGCGGTAGCCTTTGTCCCCGTGCAAAACTTGGCCGGAAGTTCCATGACACAGAAAACCATTGAAAGACTCTGGTAGAGGCCTTACCAGCCTTACTCTCAGTGGACCTACGCTGCACTATGTCCGGAGCCACCGGAAATGCTCGATCTTCGTAATCTTTCTCTGTCTCCCCTCTCCTCCCATAGGTGGCAACACTGTCCTTACTTGAGCCGATCGTAGCAAGCTCAGTTGGTTCCTTTGGTTCGTTCGAAAATATAACCATTGTTGCAGAACACCAGATCGGACCTGCTCGAGAATAGGTACGTGTATTCCGGAAGGAGTCATGGGGATAACGCCGCCTGCATGACAACTTCACCAAACAAACCTTCGATGCTGATTGTAGCAATTCATTGGCGCACGTTCTTCGCTGCTACGGCCTGTTTCAACACCCAAACACACTGTCCCGTCAGCTGATCTGGTGCAACGTGAGAAAGGTGGAGCATGTCTACTGTGGCCACGGAATCGCGAAGAAGTCGGCACGCTTTACCGTTGGCCACGAGCTCACGTACGTACGGCTCCAGAAACTGCCTGCTGTCCTCACTCTGGTCTATCACGTTAAAGACGAGCTTGTCTTTCTTGCCACCGGCAGGAAAATGCCCCGTCTCGCCGCAGTTGTTACAATGAGCTGGTTTCCACGCTTCAAAACCTTTCTTTGAGCGCTGCCCCTGAGCGTCTGCGCCCTTCTCGTTTTCCTGCTCTCTTTCACTACCCGAGAAAATGACTGCCAGCTGCACCGTCTTCCTGGGAAGCTCTGCCTTTCGGCCCTAACTTATCAGTCCTCTGCCTGAACTCATTGTCGCCATCATCCTACACTTGCGCGCCTTCACGTGCGACAAGGTCGTCTGGTAGCTCAGCTGCACGATCAACAGTATTTACGTCCGGCTGGGACTGCACACAGAGCCTCACGTTTTCTGGTAGTTGGCGCAAAACTGTCCTAGGCCGAAGCACTCAACTACCTTGTCGTGCTCTTCGAAAGCATTTGCCTCTCTCAGGCAATATTCCATGTTATCCCGCAGCTCATAGACAAACTCCGATTATGACACGCCGTTAGCTCTGTCGACTCCACGGAATCTGGTGAAATGCCTCTTCCAACAGCCGGTACTTACGCAAAGGCTCGACTTAACTTCCTCGTTGCGCTCCGCCTCCTCTATTGGCAGCAGGCCATCACGTCGGATGCCTCACCCGGCAAAAGCGCAAGCAGCGTTTGCGGCCATATGTCTCGGCTTTTCGCACGTACGCTCGAAAATGACCAAAAAAGACCAATGTCTTCTTCTACCGTGTAAGGTGGCATTAGGTCCCTCATTCACAATGTAGGACACTCCCTCGCCACAGACTGCACGCTGATGTCACTCTCACGCCTAGATCGAGATACTTCGACCTCTAGACGCTTCATTTTTTTCAGCTCACGCTGCCGCTTTTCTCGCTCTCGGTCCTGCTGACGCCCCTGTTTCTACTTCTCGAGCCCCTATTCTCGTTCCTGTTTCTGCCTCTCCAGCTGCAAGTATATTTTTTCTTCTCGCGTTCTGCCTCTGCAGCCCATCGATTAGCGGTATCCCTGCCATTGATCAGCTGATAGCACTCCGAAGGCTCATGATCGTCAGCCCCAATAGCGAGTATAGCCTGTTTCAGCTCTGGCTTTCTCCGCGCGTCTAAAACATATAAGCGCAACTCTTTTGAAAGCTCCAGCAACTGATGTTTTATCAACGCTTTATAATTTTTGGCCGATCTCGAATACTGCTTTACCACTGCACCAAAATTGTTTTTCTCGAATAACCCACGCGACAAAAACACACGTCCAGTCAGCTATCTCAGAAGCCTGGTAAAACTCGGTGAATAAACGTCCTGCACTCAACATTGGCGGCTGTGAATTCTACGAAGTCTGAAGCCACCGTGACGTCCATGGTGTTGGATCCCGCCCTCCGGCACCAGTTGTTACTACGTTGCCATCCCTCCGCTGGCACCAGTTGGTACGAAGTTCGATCTCACCGCTGGCAAATCAGTTGTTACATTCGGGAAGGATTCCCATCCGCGGGCTCCGCCTCCGTCATGTGAGGTAGTATGGTGAAGATTGGCTGTCAAATGTTGCTGCTTTCTAGATGAGGACAAGAGGCCGAAGGCAAACGTAACTGGCTTACTGCATGGCGAGAGGTGTGCCAAACAATCCTAGAACAATACCTTTATGTCAAGTTTACGGGACAAACATCAAGCAGAGTGACAGCATTGATTCGCTGCTATAAAACGAATGAACTATCTACCGAGAGGACGGGTTTTATACAATCGCCGTAACGGCTCCGCGGATTTTCGTTGTGCTTTTCGCACACGGCGTGAACATAATACAGACACACACAACACTCTTTTTAGAGTTTTTGAGAGGTTGGTAGTAACGCCGCACGCAGAGTCTGAGAAAAGGCCGAGAGGAGCGCTCCATTGCGGCCTCCGCTTCCTTCTCGAAGTCGCTGCAAGTCTGCAGCTGGCGGGCGTTCTGTGGCATATTCATAGTCTGTCCGAGGCAGGCTTGCACTTACAACTTGCAGGACACGCGAACATGGTGGCGGTGCGCAGAATCTTGGCAAAACATTCACGTTTCATGTTCACGCTTTGTAAATAAAATTCAATTCAAGTTCAATAAGCAACCTCTCAGATATAGGCTGCAAACACCCGCGAAACTTACTCAGCTTGGCGGATGACAAGCGTCATGCACAGACAAGATTTGAAGTCCCAAGATGGTCATTTATGCCTTCAGTAAAGTTAGCGCGTTCTTTCTTTCTGTAAGACCTGCTTCTGCGCTTTCTTAGGTGCGTCCTGCATGTGGTTACACGTGGGCTGTGGGCTAATCGTGGCGTTGAGCTGCAGACCTCTTCTTTAAACTATCCACGTCTTACCGGTGGTCTATTAGGTGTCGTCTTTTACGGTGAGAGGCGCGTGAAGAACTGTGCAGGATTCCGTTTTTTGGCATTTAGTTGGTTTCGGGTGAACGTGAGCGGATGAGTCATGCTCATTTTGTTCCCGTACACCAAAGCTCTGGACACAGAAGTTATAAAACACCCCCCCCCCCAACAACACGGTAACAGATTGGCTGTAATTCCAGGTGTGATGAAGAGTTTCCGTCGATTGACTCAAGTAGTGACTACTCCCAAATTGGGGTACGAAACCCTAAGGTTTACCCTACACGGATGAAAGACATGAAACATGCTGGCAGAGGTACTATAATGCATTCGCGCCAAAGCACAAGCTCCAACTGGCATTCTACGAAGCACCATGCAGTGCAAACACCTATTTGCCAAGAAGAAAAGCCTAACCTGCAAGAGATTGAGTGTATTTATTCGTTTGTGGTACCACGAGAACTGGCCCCCTTTTTATTCACTGTGATATTTCACAACTTTGCTTCTCTCAGG
Source organism: Haemaphysalis longicornis (assembly GCA_013339765.2). Lineage (NCBI taxonomy): Eukaryota > Metazoa > Arthropoda > Arachnida > Ixodida > Ixodidae > Haemaphysalis > Haemaphysalis longicornis. The sequence goes on along the minus strand of JABSTR010002957.1, from coordinate 45,942 downwards.
TCCCCCAACCGCAATGGAGCACCGTATCGACTTCAACACAGTGTATCAAACTAAACAATCGCCTTTCAATGCACGATTTGTGTCTTTGTGAATCAAGGGAGACCTTATTGCTTACCACGCCCTTTTATTTCCTTTCAGGGGCGTTCTTGCAGTGAGCAGGTGGTCGAGGCTTGCGGCATCCACGTACGTGCGCCGACACTTCCTTCTTCCGCCGGATATTTGTCAAGTTTGAACACTGTGGGCGGCGCACATTGTTTGTCTTCCCGATGACACTTTTAAGACATGCTGAACACTTTTGGCTGATTGCGACAGTAATGGTGTTCCAGAATTTGGGCAATGCTAAAAACATAACCACGTTATCTGAAATATTGGAAGTTTTAAATGGTCTGAAGCTACACTTTTTTTGTTTTTCGAGAGAGAAGTTAGCCCACCTTGCGCTTTTGAACATGAAAACCCCGGCGGTGTTTAGCTCGTGTGACACACCACCCAAGGATGTCATGATGCTTCTTGATGCGAATGCTCGCCGCGGCATCGAAAGTGTAGTGATTTCTCCCCACAACGTTTGGGAACAAACGCACGCTAATCTGCCAAAAGCCACGTGGGACGATGTGGCTTTGCTAACGTGGATTGCAGTGGATGAAACTTATAAACAACAGCCCTACTATGAATCCTTCGGCAGCCTTCATGGCTTAAGCTTTGTGGTCGTAGTTGAAAAAAATGATTCTTTCATTGTTCGAAACATGAACGAACGGGCATGGCAGCGCGTGTACCACGAATCAGAGAAAGTTAGGAATTTTTCTGCAGTATCAAAGCGCGACGTTATAATAGGTTGTGTGGTGCAGAGCGTAAAAGCAAATCTTCGGAACGCATGTTTAACTCTTAATTCCAGCATTGTAGCTCAAGCCCTTCATGTTGTAAGCGCCAATTTCTCTATCGTTGGTATTCCGGGCCATTCCTGGGAAGATAGCGTTCGCCGCTATGAAGCTCATATTATTGGTGTCGGCATTTTAATAAACACGGAGCGTTTAGAAGCGCTCCACCTTACTGCTTTCACCACCGGAATAGGCGTTTATTACGTGCAGAAGAAAACTCGTGAAATCTTTGACTACATTCAATATCTTCCGCACTGGGCTTGTTTTGTTTTCCTCTCAATGGCGGCCTGTGTCGGAGTGCTCACTCTGGCGGATGTGGGAACCAAAACAAGGCGTTCTCAAAGCGGCATTCTAGACAAGGTCATGGCTCTTACGGCTAGCATACTTCTTTTCTCTTCGCCACTGACCACGAAGCGAACAGCAGCACGTTTTGCGCTTGCAGCTTGGTTTCTGGCATGCTTCTCTTTGGCCGTGTTCTTGCAGAGTCTTTTAATTGCCAGCCTCACATCTGGCTTAGGTTGGGAAGCAGACAACACGCTTGAAAAACTTTATCCAAAGCTGAATTCCGGAAATCTGGTTCCTTGTTGTTTAGCAGGCTACGCTTTCGACGAAATTTTTGAAAAGGCTGGCCGTGGTGATAAGCATTACGGTGTCCTTGACGTAATGGCAGCAGCCGCTCAACGGTATGAAAAATTGCGTGGGAATATGAAAACCAGAGATTCTGTCACGGGTTGCATGGAGAAGGCTGCAAGGGGTACGCACGTGTTTGTGGGATTTGGAAGACAGCATTGCTGGTACAACCGAATACCCTGGTATCAGCGAGGGTATATTGTACAAGGCGAGGAAACGCTACTGATGTTTCCAGTGGGTTTTGCGATGAGAAAAGACTACAATATCCGCAAGCAAATGGACCTTATTGTGCGCAGGGTGTTTGAGACTGGCTGGTTAGATGCTCTCGACAGGCGGACTTTTTGGAAGTGCTCCACAAATGAAAACATCAGAAAGGAACCTACTATGCCAGATAATTGGCTTCTCCTCGGTGTTCTCATCGTAGGGTGCTCACTGAGCTTAGCTTTCTTCTGTGTTGAGCTTGTTGCCGTTCGCACTGCTGCGCCATGTGGTGTCCAGATGCCTGCCTCGGTGGCCGCACTTTGCGATTTTTGGTGTAGGTTGCGTTAGGCGCGCTATGTAGAATGGTGATATTAGGATTGTCCGCTTTAGTGTGTATAATTATGGGTACCTCCATGCATCCACGAGGAAAAGTTTGATTTCGTACTTGATTCCGAAGAATCTTTTCCTAAGGGAAATCCAACAGGCATTACACATTGTGGTGTATCGAATGGACGCACAACATAAGAAAGCATGTCTTTTACTGGGAATATTGCACGTGGCGCTAATTTGCCCATCTCACCCGAGTTTGGCCGTTGCTGGATTGTCGAATGTATTCCCTTTGTGTCTCGCCTTGCTTGCAAATGCGTGACGGAGGATACTTGTGTGCGGTAAATGCCCTTGTTTTTTTATAATAAACAATCATCTGTTTAACTGAACAACAGGGTTGGTGTCTTAAAAATTGGTGCCACACTATGTATACAGGTTTTCGCGTCAATTTTGTTGTTTCGTATTCTACAACAATGAATATTGCTGCACGCCACGATCGCCCACAGTCGCATTTTTGTAACACGAATAAAGTTTTGAAGTCCTATTTCGGATACCATCGTTACTGTCCAAGCGAGCGGTGTACAGCTGCATGGCTAGGTGCCGGTTTCGACCATACAGTTTCGGTTCGGCCGGTTTCGACCATTTTCTTTTCTTTTTTTTTTTTGCTGTTGTAGTTTACACACCATGTTGTATTGGCCCCCCCTATGTAATACCCTCTTCTAGAGGGCCTTTAGGGGTAACTGAATAAATAAATAAATAAATAAAATACAGATTGTAGTGGGGCGCCCGGGGCAGGGTGGGGAGAACTGAAGGGACGACAAAAATTATCTCTACTCCAGAGCCACGCACGTCTGCTCACGTTCTTGTGATTAAAACAACAACGCATCCAGTCTCAAAAATGCGGCCGCACTGCCATGACAATTACGACTCCTTTGTGCCCGCCCAAGGCCTGTAGCGGAGGATGTAAGGCTACTCTCAGAATTACGGGCACACTGCGTCGAAGGCGAACAGCCCGCCTGCTTGTTCCACACCTTAGTCACGTCCCATAAGACGCACCCCATGAACTAGATATGAATTCTATCTATTCTTAGGGCAGCGAAATGAACTTGGCAAATTCATGCTCCTATATATTGCCACGTGTGGTTTGAGTCCCGCTGTTTGACATCATTCTAGGGATCACGCTGTGGCTTCCGCCATCAAGAATCGCACCCAATGCCAGAAAAATCATCTAGGGTTTTAGCTGACCGTTCTCATGGAGCCACTCCGGCACCGGCGGCCCGCTCAGCGCAAACGGAGCCAATGACGTACGCGGCCAAGCGCGCCATCCCTTACAAAAATTTTTATCGCGGTGGTTTTGAAAGTTTATTGAGTTTTGTCGAAAGAACTTAACGACTTCTTTTTAAGTTTCTATTGACTCTGCCTATAGAGTTTCAAAAGTTATTTGGCCACCGCGTTCCTATTGAAATGGGACGAAGAGGTTCAATAGACTTTTTCTATCGAGTACTTATTGAAACTTGATAGACTAGATCTATTAAGTTTCTATTAAAGTTCCCTATAGAGTTTAAAATGAATATGTATAAAACTTTTTATTGAGTTTCAAAAGACTTTTTCTATCGAGTACTTATTGAAACTCAATAGATTAACTCTATTAAGTTTCTATTAAAGCTCCCTATAGAGTTTAAAATGAATATGCATAAAACTTTTTATTGAGTTTCAAAAGACTTTTTCTATCGAGTACTTATTGAAACTCGATAGATTAACTCTATTAAGTTTCTATAAAAGTTCCCTATAGAGTTTAAAATGAATATGCATAAAACTTTTTATTGAGTTTCAAAAGACTTTTTCTATCGAGTACTTATTGAAACTTGATAGACTAACTCTATTAAGTTTCTATAAAAGTTCCCTATACAGTTTAAATTGAATATATACTCTGCACATTTTATTGAGTTTTAAAAAAATTTTCATCAAGTACTTATTGACACTCAGTAAAGTAACATAAACCAAACTTTGAAGCTAATAAATCTGTACAGGGGACTGTTTCATTCGTGTGTGGGAAGAAACGTAAAAATCAATGTGTGCATTTCATCTGTGATAAAACATGCAAACAAACGTCACATGGCTGCTGTTTTTCAGTTACATAGGCTTTATTTTTGTTAGCGGTACTTTTAGCCGCCTCACTTCAATTCCCGCGAAAGGAGGGACAAAAGGCTTGCCTTAAGCCTGATCGGGTCCACTTTGAACTCCGTGCTTGTGTATGCTGCAAAACAAACGAATTCAGAGAATGAATACAGAGAAACTTGGCATGCACTTGAACATAGAATTGCGGCATTAAATACGTGGTTATCTAGTGCTGCATTTCTGAGCCTAGCAATATGCAACAGCAGTTTTTAAAGTGAAGCTTTCTATGGCCGACTTGTGCGTCGTCATCATTCGCCGAAATCCCCCTGCCACCTCCCCCTTTCCCGCAGCTGGCAGCTGCTCCCACAAGCGCTCCCTCCTCCATAGAAGGGAAGGTTAGCTCGCTCCGATGTTACACAGAGAAAATAATAATGGAGCATAATGAGACTAAAGTACACAAAAACCGGCTAGCACTTTTCTTTTGAACTGGGTAACTCAAACATTCGTCACTCTCTAGAAGTATTCCTCCAAGAGGAATTTAAAAGTTTACAGGTTTTGCCCACACCTGACTAACAAAAGCAGAATTGGCCAAAGAAGGTTAAATGGGTGGGTGACAACACTTCTCCCTGTCAGCTGCCTTGAGTCAGGGGACAGGTTTAGTGAGAGCCATTACAGGCAAACTGTACCATTCTCACCAAGATATTGGTTACAAGCAAATGGCACCACAGCACGAGCCTCAGCATAAGGCGGATTTTTGCTCTGCAAACACCATTGCAAAAACGGCCTACCACCTCTCCCTGTGTTGTATCATTTCACTGGCAATGAACGGTGTACCCACATTAAGGAGCATCTGTGAAACTACAACACGAATTTGCTGCTGAACAAAGCACAATGCTTCGCCAAGACATTTTCTATGTAAAACCACACGTTGAAGCACTTCAAGGTTTTAAGAAAAAATGGGCCAGGCAAAGCATTTGCAATAGAGGAGCAAGAAAGTATGTAGTATTTAATGGTATTCCACATTGCATACAACTTGATGACAACAAATGTGGCTAAAACAAAATTGCTCGCAAAATAAAAAACAATGCACAAAAAGTGCAAAGGCTCATCAACGTTCACCTTATAGTAGAGTAAATCTATTCTCCATGCTACACAAGGTATGAATGAAATTTTTTGTAATGAGCTAGACTGCAGTCCTCTTATAACAATAATGAAAAAGCAGTGGAATTAAATTATTACAACTGCCTATTGTACCTGAACTGCTATTAAAATGCTATGTGAAAGCACCTTAAAGGAGCCATGAAGAGAAAACACAAGTTTGGTTCATTCAAAAGATTGCCTCATTAGAATCATACTGACACAACTTTTAACAAACTTCACTTCGTTCAAATAAGCTACATAATTACGAAAAAAGGGAATGACCATGCGATCCACTAGCTCATTTCCCGCAACAGAACCTATGATGTCATACCAGCCAGTTCTGCGATTGGCGGAGGCCGGCAAAAGCAAAATAGGCAGAGCTTATAAGCGTGCCGAACGAGCGATTTGCGCTTAACTTCAGGGCACATTCTTTTTCAAGCCCTAAGAATGGTGGGACGAACAGTGGAAGTTACGAAAGCATACGTAAACATAGAAGGAGCGATGCATACTGCTGTTGGTACTGCACGCACTATGCTTTGTTTAGCTGCACAGGACTGCGGGGCTTTGGGGTTGTCTCAGACGACACTGGCCGATTGACGCAAGCAACGTTTCTACGTGATCATATTTGTTGAGCGAGCACAGTGTTTCACGAAACGATTTTCTCCCTAAAAAAAACAACCCAGGTTTAAATAGGGTCAAAAACAAACCAAAGGCAGCAAACGGCTTGCCACGGTATGCTGGTGCCATCTAGGTTCACTAACGGTAAACTTCCCAATTGTCTCCAGAGCGGTCGGTTCCAGTGATGTCAATGCAGACCACGAAAACACACGATTTAGCGGGAAAATCAAAATTTTACCTTCAATTAATTCATTTCTCAGTGAATAAAGCATCATTTGCATTCGGACGAGCACTGGAGGCACTATAAAACACGAGATCTTTCGAATAACCCAAACTTGCATTTTGTCTTCATGGCTGCTTTAAAGCGGTCATAAAGACAATAAAATTCCTCAAGGAACTCGTGCGCTTTCAAGGCGAAAACCTGGGCACAGTTATTAGATTTATTACCGCTAAATTGTATTTGCACATCTTCGCTTTGGTTTCTTGTCCCTTGGCGCATATTACTTTGACCAGCTTCTTTTCTGCGACACCATGCTTGCGTCTTGTCCATTTCGTTTTGTCGCTTTCGATTACACCAGAGAGCAGACTGGCACACGCAACGGCTTCCCTAGAATTGGGGCTTTTTGTGGTTGTTGTACACCTATTATACTCACATGACATCACGCTCAGGTGTTACGCGACACGAACTTTACAACTTTTACGTTTCATAGTTTTGCGATTTATGTGAAGCAAGCACATTGGCTCCTTCAGCTCTCGACTCCTGGCCAGACCACAGCGCTATCTCTGTACGTTGGCGCACGGTGGAGCAACAACAACAACAAAACTTGTCATCGTTGCTCCAGAAATGACCATCAACTTTTGTTCCAGCGCTGGCAACGTGCAGAGATGGCGCAGTAGTAGCGCACGGAACTGGTGCCGTGGTCACGCAGGTTCAAACTCCATCGAATCACTCACATTTATTTATCTACTCTTTACAGCGGCAACCATTTTTTTGACCGGACAACTACGGCGACAACACTTTTTCGCAGAATCGCAACTTAAGAAAAACGTGTTTTGTTCCGTTCGTCCAGCTCTGCAGGTCATCCTTTCACAGAGAGGAAGGGCACTAAATTTTTTTTCATTTTCTCCCCCCTCCAGTTCGTAAATTCTCATCTGTTTAACTACACACTCCTGCGTCCTGATCTCTTGACCACCCGGTAGCACCCGGTCGATGCGTACGCTGTCGGGGCGCGTTGGCGAGCGAGTACGGCTATTTCACGACGCGTGACTTTGTTGGCGAGCTTCAGAAGTATGGCACGCATTTCACGACGCTTGTCTTCGGGCCGCGAGGCGGACGGTCGTGCGGCGGCAGCCGGTCTCGCGAGAACAACAGCTGCGGAATTAAGTCTCAGGTAGGGAGAGAGATTTCAACAACGCCTACTACGAGGCGCCAGCCGGTATCACCAGGTGGTCATGCCAAGCACGGGTCTCAATTCGCTATACAAACCTTGCTGGGACATGGGGACGAGGCGTCTGGCTCGGTGGTTCCTCCATCGACTCGGAGTCGTCCGACAGTGGTGTAGCGCACGTGGCCTTGGCTGCGGCGGCTGCGGCCACCAACTTAGTGCGCTGCTCTTCGAGCTTGCGAGGCTGCCCTGTTAAAAAGAAAAAAAAACGCGAGATTAAGCAAAAAAGGTGACAAAAGTCTGAAAGGTCACTGTACTTGTATAGATTCTTACCTGCATCGAGCAGCTCGGCCGGTGCTGGTTGGTGAGCGTCACTCCATTTGAAAAAAACACACCGACCCACGCAGGTCGTGAATTGCGGACGGCTTGGTGAGTAATCGGTACCCCCCACCTTGGTATCCACCATATACCTAATGGATATACATCCCATTTCTCCTCCAGGGTTCACTTTACCAACACGTGCGTGGCATTCTTGGTAGGCGCCATAGCCCTGATCTCTTAAGTAACGCCGGTAACGCGCGGCAACCACAGCGGCAACCTCAAGGCATAATGAATATGGCGCCGTTCTTGCACGATTGGATTGACTGCGGCTACGGTTTACAACGTTGCTTACAACGTTGCTAAATGGACAGCATGCTGTCCATTTCTAAAATTTAAAAATTTGCAGATTTTTTTATTTTGTTTTTTTTATTCTTTGTGTGACATTACATTTAGTGCTGCAACAGAGTTGACAAAAAAATGCAAAGTGTCTGTTTTTTTGCTCAATGGCTCAATGCTCTATCTTCAATCTGGGAGCACAAAGGGTCTAGTGTTAAAAATGTCTGCCTTGTTCCTTTTTGGAACAACCTTCTAGTTCACTCTAACTAACCTGCTGACGCTGCTGCGTTAGAGAAACAGGTTCTGGAGAATGCACTAAATTGATTTCGTGGGAAAATAACTGACAAAACACTCAACAAATTCACTAACGGTCGCATATCTTTTCATGCAGAATAGACGGGGTGCCCGTAGCGAAAGCCCCGTGCTGTATGAACCTTTGTATTATGTTATATGTATTACGTCTGAATGTGGAGAAGCCAACACGCTCAGTTACTGCGTCGGCATACTTGCTGCTACTGCTGCTGCTGCTTATTCCCTGCTTACTTAGTAAAATACGTATTGGGCGTGGATTGTACACACTTCACAGGTTGCGACGAGCCAACCTGAAGTGTATTCTTACAAGTAGATGATGATGATGATGTTTGGAGTTTAATGGCGCAAGGCCGACTAAGGGCAAAGAGCGCCAAACAATAGTGATTACATGAAAGTGGCATGGAAGTAAAAGTAGAACAATTCAGTAAAAATAAACAAAGTAAAACACAACGTAATGAAGATGACTGGTGTAAAGGGCCAGGTTGTCAACATGCATGATAAGAAATGAGATGTAAAAATTTTACGTCGGTAAGAAACTCGAAAACGCGTTTGATTGAAAACATGGCTTCATCTCCTAAGAAGTATGACGGGTGTGGTGGAATATGTCGCGTGTGTAGTTGTGGGAAGTGTTTGCGTCGTGTAATGTCGAGTGCCTTACATTGTATAAGGATGTGGATCACGGTTAGGGCCTCTCCACACCTGCTGCACAGAGGTCTTGGAGATCCTGTGAGCAGGTGGGAGTGTGTTATATGAGTGTGGCCTATCCGTAACCTAGCAAGGGCAACTTCAGTGTGTCTGTTGTGTGCGTCAGTCGTGTATGGTCCCAAGAGTGGCTTTATTATGTGTAGTTTGTTGTCTGTCTGTTGATTCCAGAGTGCTTGCCATGTTTCGCGAAGGTGTTGTCTGATGTGTGGCTTGAGGTCAGTGTAGGGTACTGCTGCTATGTCCGGTGTATTTGTATGTGCAGCAGCAGCGGCCATCTGATCAGCGGTCTCATTTCCCGCAATCCCAGAGTGGCCTGGAACCCAACACATGATCACCGTCGAGATTTAATGCATACGCTGGCATAATGGTTTTATACACTACATTAAGAACATGGTTTTTAGAAGACTTGTTGGATGACAATGCATGTACAACACTCAGTGAATCTGTGAAAATGATAGACTTGGGTATTTCATGTTGCACTATGTGATTTAAAACAAGCAAAACTCCATGGGCTTCCGCCGTAAAAATGCTGGTCTTCGAGTTCAGGGTCTTAGAGACTCTAAAATCGGGTCCGTGCGCCGCACACGACACAGTAAGGGCAGTTTTTGATGCGTCACTGTAAAACTCTGCACATTCATACTTAGACTGCAGGGACAAGAAGTGCTGCAAAATAGCAGTTTGTGGTACCCTTGTTTTATCAATTTTCACGAAGGACAAGTCACAACAGACAGGTTGAAGCTGCCAGGGTGGTAAAACGTCAGTAAAAGAAGATGTGTGAATGTCTAAAAAGGAGATGTCGAAATTTGAAGCTTCCTGTCTCACTCTAAGTGAGAACGGCAAAGGAACAGACGGGCGATTTACAAACAGTGGCGATGTGGATGTATCATTAAAAAAAGGTTTAAAAGGATGTTATTCAAAGATGAAATTTTAAAAGCGTAGAGAAAGTCAACATACGTTCGTTGGTACTCAATGCACCACTTATTACATTCAACATATAGACTCTGGGTCGGGCTAGTGCGGAAGGCACCCGACGCAAGGCGCAGACCCAAGTGGAGTACTGGATCAAGACTTTTTAGGGTTGTTTTCGATGCCGACCCATACACGACACTGCCGTAGTCTAATCGAGACCCGACTAAGGCGTAAAGACCCAGAGAAGTAGTTCTTTGTCTGCCCCATAAGATTGGTGGGAGAGGACCTTGAGAATGTTTAGTGTTTTGAGGCATTTATGTTTAAGTGCTTTGACGTGAGGTATGAACGTGAGCTTGTTATCAATATGACACCTAAAAACTTGTGCTCCCTTTTAACAGGAATAGGTTGCACGTTAGTGTAATCTCAGGGTCCGCGTTAATCCCGCGCTTGCGGGAAAACACAACACTAGTACTTTTGGCCGGGTTTAGTTTACACCCGTTAAGGTCCGCCCAGCCAGCAAGTTTCTTAACACCGAGCTGTACTTGACGTTCGCATATTGACAGGTTACAGGATTTAAAAAGATATTTGCACATCGTCCACATAGATAGGAACAGGAAATGGTCGGCGGCAATGCCTTTCGGAGGGAGTTCATCTTAACTATAAACAAACGTGCAGCTTAGGAACTCCACCTTGCGGCACACCATTTTCCTGCAAATATACATTGGAAAGTGCACTGCCAACCCTCACTCGAAAGGTTCGTTCAGCCAAATAACTACAAAGAGTAGTTCAACATGGTGATGATGGATGGTTGCCGGAGACACCAAATGACTTAAGGTCCCTGAGGATGCCATAGCGTCAGGCTGTATCATAAGCTTTTTCAATATCGAAAATACGTAGGCAGAACTGGTTAGGACAAATGCATCTTTTATGTAGGGATTCCAGTGCAACAAGTTGATCATTGGTACATCGCCCCACCTGAAGCCTGCCTGGCAGCCCCTCGAGAAGGACCAGTTGTACTCCAGAAAGTACACGAGCCTACGGTTTATCATCTTCTCGAGGAGCTTACACAGGCAGCTTAGTCAGGGCGATGGGACGATAACTTGCGGGAGAGGAAGGGTCCTTCCCCTCCTTCAGAAAGGCCACAACTATGGCCTCCTTCCAAGATCTTGGAAGCTGCCCCGAAAGCCATATTCTGTTGTAGAGGTGGTAGGAGTGTCTCAAGAGTGTCTGGGTGTAGGTGTTGTATCATGGTGTATGTAATGCTGTCTGCCCCTGGAGCTGAAGCTTACAAGTGGCAAGAAAGAACAACCTTCAGCTCATGAAGTGTGAATTCAGAGTTGTAAGCAGAATTCGACTTGTTCTTGTCTCGTAAGGGCTTCTTTTCTGAAGATGTTTTGTGTTGCATGAAAGTATTAGTGTAGTGTGCTGAGCTGGACACGTGTTGGAAGTGTTGTGCGACGTGTGTTAGCCTGGTCTTCCAGTGTGTCCCCTGTTGTACTAACCAGGGGCAGGCTGTGTGTCTGTTGTCCTTTTAGTTTTCGTATACGTGTCCAGACTTTGTGTGTGTCTGTGTACGAATTGATGGAAGTGAGGGAAGGTGCGCCAACTCTCCCTTTTTCGCCTCACGGCGCACTCGCCTCCCAAAAGCCTTAGGCCCGTTTAAAAGAAATGAGGTTATCTGACGTGGGGGTACCGGCGAAGGACACCCCATGCCTTGTTCTGGGCCTCTCGCGCCCGCCTGCAGTCCTCGTTCCACCAGGGCCTCCTTGGGCTGCGGGACCCACTGGAGGCCTGGGGAATGACTTTTCGGCGCGTCGAGGATGTGCGCCGTGACGAGTTGGGGGCGGCTTCCTCACGTGTAGGTGTTTTATGAATGTGTGGTGTAGTTGAGATGTTTGTGTGAATGTGCTCCAGTTTGCTTGTGATTAATTAACCTTTTATGGGAAGATGGACTGCTCGGGCCTAACCTATATACGTTAATGAAGTGGGGAAATGGTCACTACCATCGTGCCCACACCCACTCAAGACAAAGGAGAGAGACTGCGGAACCAATCGCCAAGTCAAGATGAGAGTGTGTATTGTGTCCTAAGTTATGATATGTAGGCTGTTTTTTGTTGAAGAGGCATGCTCCGGAGGATGTAAGAAACTTCTCTATCAGGCGACCTCGGGCATCCGTTCTGGAGGAGCCCCAAAGAGAGTTGTGCGCATTAAGGTCGCCTGTTTAGTATGTATGGTTCGGGCAGCTGGTCGACCAGTGCCTCGAATTTAGAGCTCGAAAGTGCATGATCAGAGGAATGTAGATGGAGCATACCGTTACCAACCTATTAAATTTTATCGTACGGATTGCCACATCCTCAAGGACAGTGTCAGAGTGACAGGGTGGCAGGCTAAGGATTTCCGGGCAATGATGCCCACATCCCTGAAGAGTGTGTGCAGCCAACCCTGTCCTTTCTGAATACCATGTACCTATTTAAGAAATTTGTCTGTTGGAATTGAGGTGAGTCTCTTGGAGACACATGAGCCTTGGCTGATTGCCATGCAGGATATCATACACACATCAAGATTTTTTAAGGAGGCCTCTTTGCAGTTTTTTGGATGATGTTTTCTGTTCCCATTATTTACGTTTAAGAATGAATGGAGTGTGGTATGTGTTCATGTGATCGTCTTTCGGGGCTGTTACTCTGGGATTAGGCCTTTTTTAGGCCTGTCTGTAGGCTTGGAAGTCGGTGGCCGCTCCTTGCGCTGCGTTGCAGGCAGGAACGGCCCGACATCCATCTCGTCGTCGGATGTCCGAGGGGTGCCCGACGGACCGGGCCCCCCGGACTTGGCCCCCCCCTCGGGAGCCCTTCGTTGAGCCGCCACCGCCGAGGGCGTCCGGGGCAGCCAGAGGTGGCACGGGCGGTGCGGTGGACGGTGGGAAGCCGGTGCGGGGCCCGTGGTGTCCATCACCTCGGTCAATCCAACGCACGGGAGGACGGGGAGACAGAGGCGGGAGCGGCACCGGTCCCGGAGGAAGAGGTTGCCACCACAACCGCTGCTGCCTCAGCAAGCGGCGTGGTGGCGGGTTGGGCTGCCAGAGGCAACCCAGGGGGGGCGGCGGTGGGACCAGGTCAGACTCGCTGAACTGGGTCCCTGTGGAAACCAGACGCCGCTCCGCCCCCGGCGAGCTGCGTCGGCGTACCTCCCCAGGGGGAAAGAGGCGAACCTCTTCCGCGCCTCTGGGAAGGTGATGTTTTTTCAGTGATTTTGAGGTTGATTATTTTCTTTTCCATCTGGAACCTTTCACACGTGCGGGAGTACGCAGCATGAGGTCCATGACAGTTGCTGCACATTAATTGTTGAGCCTGCCAGTTATCTGTATCATGATCTTGAGATGAACATTTTGCACACGTTGTTTTTCCACGACAGGAGGTGGTGCCATTGCCCGAACCGTTGGCACTTGAAACAGCGCCGCGGTTCGGGATGTAAGGCCGGGACAGAACAATGAATGAAACCTGCTTTGATGGATTCAGGGAGTGTGGAACGGTCAAATGTACAGATTATATGCTTTGTCATGATTTGCTTATCATCTCGCCGCATGGTGATGCGCCTCACTGCCGTCACGCCCTCGCCTTTCAGACCTTCGAGCAGATCCGCTTCCGTCTCATTTATCAGATATGGCTCAGAAATCACACCCTGAGAGCTATTGAGGCTACGGTGGGGTGTGACTCTGATGTCCAGATCTGCCATGCGATTCTGGGTAAGGAGGCTTGTGGCTTGCTGGCGAGGGTTCACCTCGACCAGAACTTCGCCGGTTCTCAGTTTCTGGCTTGGAAAGACTTGCCAAGGATGCCTTCAAGGACTTTGGTGATAAGGAACACTGACTGGGAGGAGATAGGATTTGACTTGTCAAGAGATTCAACAATCAAGAAGCGCGGATAGTTATCTGGCTTTTGGGATGCTTGTTGGCAAGGGTGGGAATGAAGCTTCGGTGCGGCCGCTTTTCTGGGGCCGATCACGTTTGGGGGGGGGGGGGGTTTGGAAAAAGTGCCATATGATACATTGGAAAGCAGGGAGACGGGGGTACTTTCTTCTTTGACCTACCCTGGTAGTCAAAGAAGGTCCCGGACCTCCCTGCCGGGGAAACAGACAGGGAGCCCATCCGCCGGAGCTTGACCTTGGCTCCGACAGCCACCGTTCTGGTTTCAAACCCTTCACCTATAAACACATCGCCACGGTTGGATCCAGCTATGTTTGGGGGCTCGGGGTCGCGTATCGCCAGTACCGTCACCAGGAGGGCAAGGTGCCCCGTACGGGTATGGTTAAATGTCTGGCCGGTCTCAGTTGGTCTCAGCTGGTTACGTAGCCTTCACTAGCAAGAGGTTGCAGAGCTGTGAGCGCACATGAAGGGTTATTCACGCGAAATAAATAAAGAAATAAACCTAGAACGGCGGCGGCAGAAAAGTGAGCAAAAATGCTCAGCTGTCATCTCGTCACGACACTGGGAATTACGGGGGAAGCAGGTGCATGAGATCAGCAATAAAACATGGAAATCACCATACGGATGCTACATCGTTCAAAGACGCTAACACTTGCCTTTCGAATCGCTCCATACCAATTTTCGAGTCAAGAGGGGGTGGACGCTTGTACGCCTGCGGAAAAATTGTTGGGACGTACGCTGGGTGAGTCGGGCAGTCGTTATTCGCATTGCCGACAAAATGCCGGCTGCAGATCCTGGAGTTGTCTTTGGGAACCCAGGGCTTCCAAACCGCCCTGTCGAGATAACGGAACAATAAGGCACAACAGGAACAATTTTCATGATCGCCGAATCCCTTACTCTTTGCGATTAACAGCCTGTGCCAGCGCTCCCGTCGGTCCTTATTCGATGGAAATCTGTCGAGCTTCACCCTCTTGCTCGTGGCAGCTGACGACGCAACAGTACCGTCGATTACGGCGCTTCGAAGGTGGGGCCGTGCCGCCGGTGTCAGCTGGGCTGGTTGCGCTGCTCGCGTCCGCCTCTGCATGCTCCCGCTGAAGCTACTTCTCGCAGTTACCCCAGGCTACGAGAGCAACGTTCTATGCTACTTGCAAACTGTTCTTTTGTCGGCCGTACGCAGGGAGGAAGAATGAGTTATCGTCAGGAAGCGAAATCACCTGACCTAACGAAAGATAAACTATAGATAAACCGTAGGTTACTGACCTAGCGACGCACGTCGCGACGATAGCGGCAGCTCGCTCAAATGAGAGCCGATAAATATGCTGTTTGAAAGAATATTGTTTTGTTTAGCCTCTGGAACTACTTCACGGACTAGTTCACTCAGTATATGATCATATAAACGTACCAAATGTGATTAAAGTAACTGCAATCAAGTTTCGGTTTAGCCTGCCATTGAAAATACATGGAGGGCGGCGCGGGTCGTCTGCTCTTGTACTACCCAGAGGCGTCAGCCGCTAGGGGCGCTGCATGTCGCCAAAAGTCCAGCGCAGGAGGCCTATTACGGAGAAGTTGGGAGGGAATGTGCAGCCGCGTTTACATCAATGCGACAGTAGCGCGTCACATTTCCTAGCGGATCACTAGTAATGCGATGCGCTAGCGTTTACATGTAGCGCATTACCCCTGGTGCGATGGTGGCGCCATACGGTGTCGCAAATCGAAGGCAAAGCAGTCTTTCCGGCGCTTCCGGAGCCGCGGGGTCTCGCGCTTTTTTTCGCGGCTCGCATGGTTTGGCCCCTCAATGAAGATGTTTTTAAACGCAAAGCTGCGCTCGCATGCCCTACTGTTGTTGTCAATGTGGACGAACTTTCACATCCTTCTCCACACTGTCGCTTGCATACAGCATCAGGAGCGTCGCCGCCAGATATGGTTAGCTTACCGTAAAGTGTTCACGCAGCGGGAGTAGCGACGAGTTCGACCGTCAAGAAGTGGGCTTTTGTGCAAGGTGAGAACATAGATTTGCCCTCGCAGAGGTACGAAGAAAATTAATGCTAGTAAGCTGAGTTGGATTGTTGTTGCATCATAACTCAGTCATCCCAGGTGCGGTGGTTATCCAAGTACCTCGCATATTACCGTGCCTCAAAAGGGTCTCTGCGCAGTTCGAGACTTGTTATTGTAAGTGAATCACTGTCTCAATTCTAGCCTGAAGCAAATGTGGCTTTATGCATGTACAGCCTCCCAAATGTTTAATAATATAGCGGGAGCGACGACCAATCGGCATGTCAGCGCCTTATCACGGTGTTCACCGGCAAAATAGCAGAGAGTACACTCACGCGCATCTATTGTGGAAGAGTCGTCTGTTCCGCTGTTCTCCTCAGGGCAATACACGCCCTGTTTTTCTTATCTTGCAAGGTAGTTTCGCTACCGCCAAAGGTAGTTAATAAGAACGTGGGGCACATGTTTTTATTTTTATAAGATTTGTTATTTATTGCATTATACTGCGCAGTGGCCTAAGGCCATTCCGGTCAGAAAACCTTTCCTGTTCTACTTGCATTTATCTTTTGAGTGGCATTTCTCACGCTCTGCGGGGTAAGTGATCCCAAAGAAAAATCAAACGCGCATTTGATATGCGCATGCGCATCAAAAAACCGCGGTTTCTCCTGAACAAAGTAATTCAGATGCACTGGTAGGGGGTGTACCCCTCTCAAGGAAACAGCGTAGCACACGATACACATACAGCAGGTAGCCCTATGCACGTGCGCGTACCCTGGCGTATTTTGCCCGTGATCACAGTGATAAGGCGCTGACATGCCCATCGGTCGTCGCTCCCGCAGTATTGAAATTTTCGGAGGCCGTACATTTCGTCCCTATTTGTGCTACTTTTCAAATGGCATTGAATGGTTGTGGGCATGCATTACTTTCGTCGGTGGTGCATTCGTTTTAGTTTGTAGAATATCTGTTGTCATGCGTTTTGCCGGCAAAGTTTGACACTTAAAAAGCAGCTTGAAGAGAATTTTTTTGTTCTGAAATTGTGCTGCAGCGATATTACAACGGCGATGGTTCCAGAACCCAGGTACACCATGGTCACTTCTTTTTTTCTGCAGGAATGCTACCGCAAATGCAAAAGAAGAAAACTGTGTGGATGAAGACGCGTTCTGCAGACTGGTGAGATAATATTGTTACATAAGAGTTCACCGATGCTGATTGGAACCAGAACTTCAGGATGAGTCGTGGTTCATTCAACGAACTAGTCGCACTGATGGCACCATTTATGTCGCCCAAAGAGTACAGTGTGCGACAACCAATTTCATTAAAAAGAAAGAGTGGCAATAGCTTTGTACAAAATGGCGAGTTGTAAATACCGAGTCGTTGCGAATCAGTTCGGTGTTCATAAAAGCAGTGTAAAAAATGTGTTTACATGTTATGCGGTACACTTGTGGAGCATTATCTCAAGGAACTCACAAGGCTGGCTGCCTTTCTCACAAGAAGCGGCAGCTATAGCAAATAATTTCGAAATGAGATGCCACCTGCCAAAGACGTTTGGGGTCATTGATGGCTCACATATTCCTATCAAGGCACCCAAGAAGGGATATTGTGACTTTGTGAATAGGAAGATGTGGACTTCGTACAACATGCAAGCAATAGTGGATGACCGAGGTCGGTAAGCATGAGTTTAGTACGATTTGAACCAGATGCAGTCCTTGAAGCTCATTCTACAAAAAAGCTAGTCCTTAGTTACGCGTTGTGATTTCTATGCATGTGCATGTCTTGCTGTGAGCGGTGTAAAGCATTACGAGGTAAGGATGAATAGAACATCGTAATCATCACACTTAATGAACTTCTGCTTTTTCATATTTCGCAGTGGGACATGCAACATGCCTGGTAGTTCTGACGATGCCACGGTACTTAGGCTCTCTTCTCTCTCCCCAACGAAGTGACCAACTGCTGCCAAAAGAAGAAAAACGTTTTCCAAGGCCGACCAGTTCCTTTCGTGCTGCTGGGGGATCCGGCATATCCTTCTCTGCCATGGATACTTAAAGGCTACACATCATCCCAGGGAAACCTGTCTAGGAAACAAGAATCGTTTATTGTGTACCATAGTAGTGGACGCAATGTTGTGGAAGTCTTTTCTGGAGTGTTAAAATGGCCATGGCGTGTAACCTTGAAGCAAGCCGATATCCACTATACATTTATGGCAAAATTCATACTTGCATCATGCATATGGCAGAATATTTGTGAGGAGAGGGGAGACACTGTTGCTGATGTTTGGATAGCAGATGGGAGACTCTTAGCAAAATTTATTTCAGCAGCCTTCGACCAGACCTGCCAGCCCAACATCTGCTTGTGGGCGGCCGGACTTTTTGTGTGATTACTCAGCCCAATATTTGCCACTGCCATCTCCAACTTGGTGAATGTTCATGGTATTTTCACCAACCGATAAATAAAGGAAATGCACGAAAGTACAAGTTTATTGGACAACATGACAGCATTTTCTGTGCTTGTGAGCTCACTTTGTGCCTGGACACATTCTTTCTGTTCGAAAATAAAACAAAGTTCGGTGTCGTACCGGATTAAGTGTCACGTACGTCTGCTCGCATGTTTAGAGACTCTTTGGAATATCCGAACCGTTTTGCACAATGAAGTGGACTTGCTGCAGAAGAGGGCTGGCGGTGGCGTTGCTTCGCTCCTTATGTTGATTATATGGCTGGGGTGTTTGTCCAAAAGACCATGTGGCATTTTCTCACATCTGTGGAATTCCAAATGCTGGTGATGGCTGCACGAATGTCTGCGGAGGTTTACTGATTAGTTGCGCTAACATGCTTTGTGTTCCTTGCAGAAACGAGGCAGTTATTTGCGTCATTGCTCCTTTTAAAAACTCATTACTTTCCTTCAATATTTCTTTTTGCTGATCGAACATCAAGTTAGGATTGTACTGAAGGATTTCAGCATTTCTCCTGCGCTGTTCTTGTCAGAGGTCAGCAAGCTCAGTATTTTCCCCACCTTGGCCGCTTTGTTGGTGGCATGCACCTGGTCCTCTTGTTGCTTGCTGCACAGAATAAAGCCACAATTGTGAATGATAAAAGTTTATCCTAAAAAATAAATGAAAATTTAAATTTCGCCTCTAGGTTTCTTCCAACAAAGGATGACTTTTTTCCATGTTACTTTTACAAACGGGAACAAAGGCGAGAAGCGGATACCAAAATTAACTACCGCAATGTGATGTATCTGTTCTGGTTTACGGATGTATGACAGTTGTACACTCGTTGGCGAATGACACATTCTAGGTATTACATTATCTGCTTTGTAAAACCACCGGCTTGTATGGATTCAGCTAAGCATATTATTGCAAAGCTTTAACTCTGGGCTCTACATGAGAAAGTAGATGCAATGCAACCCAAGCATAGCCTTCAAACCTGTCATTTAGTTCACCATATGCGCAAAGAAATTATGAAAATTCTTATTAAGAAAAAAATGTAAAAAAACACCGCTTACAAGTTGCACTGCCTCGAGACGAGTAGGAGGGGCTGCGTTCAGGCGACCGGCTGGTGTCGTCGGAGGAATGGGCTCTGCCTTCAAGTTCAGGCGAGGAGTGCTGGGCATCACTTATTTCTGCAATGAAGCATAAAATGCCTTAGCGAACCAGTAAAAAACAGTGAATCCTACTATAACAAGTTCTGAGAGACAATTTCGAAAAAGCGAAGGTTCGATGAAATCAAGAAAAGCAGTCGGCAGAACCCACCTTCCGTTAGGTGTTGGCGCCAATGCAATTAGCATGCAGACGGTTGGCATGTTTTCATGTGATATTTTCCTTTTATATTGCGATACTATCGGTGCTGTCGTGTCCGTCATGTTTAATTTATTAAATTCATAAATAAAAAGGTCTATGGCACGATTTAAACAAAGCCCCTGTAGCACAGAAGTAACCACTAGGCTGCGGGCCCTTGCAACAACACGTTTTCAGCAAACGCTTTGCGCGTTTTCTGAGCGCCGACGCTACCGCTACTCTAAATTCCTATACCATAGATGTGCGACGCCTCCTGCGTCGCGCCAAAATGTCGCACCCTCTTCGCATAAAGCAATTATCCTCGAAGTTGTTGCGCCGTGCGGGAGCAAGCGCGAATCAAACGAGAGCCTCCACTGCGCTGCAAGTGGCGTCACTGCCGTTGCAGAATGTGTAACCGCCTAGCAGTTTTCGCAGTGATAGTAGTCGCTTCGAAAATATAATTCGTTCTTTATTTGCACTAACGACTCCTTTTTACGGCTCTGCAGCCTCCGTGGGAAATATGAACAAAGAAAGGTGTTCTGTTCGTTATTCCTTTACGCCGTTGTTTCATTATTACTTTACACCGAAGGGCGCGAAAACAATAAATTTACTTACCTGTTGTTGGGCTGTTCGCAGCATCGTTGACAGAGTCACTATCTACGCCGTATTCTTGGGCTTCAACCATAGGGCGGTGGGCAAAAGACCACACTCATTTCATTGTACCAGCGCCACTTCGATGGCGCCGCACCACTCAGCTTCTGCAGCTCCCTTTCCTACACTACGCAGAAAAGAACGATATTTCAAGCCCGACTACTAAGCGGGCCATGTCGTCCGTGAGGTCTGTGAACTCGCTACGTAAGAAATAAACAGCAATACCTCCTTTGTTGTACTTCTCTTTCAAATTCTTCCAGTGCGTCCTGAGCTGTTGCCACGTCCAAGTATATCCTAGACGACACATTTCTTCTTCAACGCGCATGAAATGGAGTTGGTTGCGCTGACGCCGTTAGCCTAGCAGCTCGCCTATTCTCATGGAAATAATTATGGCAAGAAACGCTATTAGAGGTAATTTTTAACTTGCAGTGGTGCAGGTCAGTGCACTGCAGTGCGGCCCAGTGCAGTAAGGTCATGACGTCACGCTTCACAAGGTGCTTATCCAATCAAATTATACGAACCGTCGTCTGCAGGAACAGCAGACGACGATAATAACATTGCGCCACCGCAGACATTTTTCAATACAGTAAAGAGAATGAAACCATTTTAAAATAGTTTTTTGGTTGTAGTTAACAACATATATCCACAAAACACACAGTCACAGACCTCACCCTCATCGTGCGTTATAAAAAACCGAATGTGTCATCTCAGAGAGCAAACACGGATGCTGTGAGAGCCCTCGCCGCAGAACTTCTCGCAGACAGTTATTCGTCTGACGAAGAGTCGGGCTCCACAACAGCCATGCTAATGCATGACCTGTGCATGATGCTCTACAGGGTGCAACGCAACCGAGTGCCCTTGTACGTGGAAAAGGCTGGTACCGGGATATATAGACTTTGAATTCCAGCGACATTTCTGGCTACCGCGCGACGCGGCCAGGCACCTCATCGAACGGTTCGCGGCGGCTCCTTTTTACCCCAAGGCAGTGCATGGAAGACCGCGAATGTCGCCCGAAAAAACATTTTTGATTGGGCTGACGTATTTGGCCACGCAGATGACGATGAACCATATCGCCGACAAGTTTGATGTGGCCAAGTCATTGGTACAGAACAGCCTCAACCGTCTGCTGGACTTCTTCTTCAGCATTTCAGAGGAAGTTATCCGCTGGGTGACAGAGACCGAGCGCGAGCCCAGCTTTCAGGCTTTCGGGACCATGGCAAAGATGAAAAGCGGCAAGCAGGGATTGCCGAACGTCATCGGCTGCATCGATGGCTGCCACATCGAAATACCGAAGCCAGCGGTGTCCGAACACTCCTACTACAACCGCAAGAATTACCTCTCGATATTTCTGCAGGGAATACGTAACGAACGGAAAGAGTTCATCGAAGTGTTCGCCGGCTATCCCGGATCTGCGCATGAAGCCCCGGTCCTCAAGAAACGTTTCTTTGATGAGGATGCTGCTGCCAAGTGTGAAGGTGAGCGCTAAATATTGCTCTGTTGAATTGAAGAAAAGGGTAGAAAGCAAGACCACTAAGTTGCGTACGTGCGTGGGTGCGTGCGTAAGTTCGCGTACATATGTGACGAGGGTTCTCGCAAAATGAACGTACATCAAGCACATGACAGTGCTCTCCGCCCGATCGGGAAAAATGGGGCACAGTTCAAGAGGGGAAAGCCTATGTGTATAGCAACCGAGAAGAAACTCATATTTTTTATTGTGGAACCACAAATCGGCTGAATGTAATTCTATACTTAGAAATTCAGTTTCTAGCTCACTTTTACCTAGATTGAGATATCGTTCCGGCTTGCAGCTATTACTTCTAGTGAGTACTGTTCAGTCCAGCTGTAAAAAAACTCTGCACGGTAGACATATTCGTCTCTAGCTAGACTAATATTATTTCTAATTTCAAGCTGTAGATTCCAGCTAGAAATTGTAAATGTAGACAGAAATGAAGCTGGAAAGTATTATGTGTTGCTACGAATGCGCTTCCCATTTTCACAGGGGCAACATGGGAAAACTTGACGGAAGCATGAGACGCCCCCTTTGTAAATTGACTACATTGACATCTGTTTTTTTTATAGCCAGTAAGGCTAAACAAATGTATGTTGGTTGGGCTAAACAAAATGCCATGTCTGTGTTTTTATTTTGTTGCAACACTGAGGTCACGCGTCTCCAGCTTATTTTGGTTTTCTTGCATGGTTAATAAGCATGCATGCATGTCGCTCAAAGCTCCATTATCTTTGGTTTAGGCACTCACACACTGAATGAGCCCCAGCCTCCGTAAGCCTTTCTTATAAGGAGGGGCTAAGCAGGCTAGAGTTTATCTAACTGTTCGATAAACTGTTTGCAAATATCCTAATGGTAATATCAACCTTTTTCTCTGAGTAGAAAGAAATAAACTAAACATATTTGTCAAGTAAGTGCCAAACGTAGGTCTTGTTAAAACTATACTATCGTACTGGTTAGTGTTTGTGTGTGTGTAATCCTCCTCAGCACTGTGTCAGTGCTTTGGCACGCTAAATTGCTTTTGCTCAAGACATGCCCTGACGTGGAAGAGTTGGTGTTAGGTTGAATGTTTTGTTTCCAGCTGCTTGCTCACCGTCCTCCTAGCTTCATTGTTCCCTGAATACTAATTCGAAAGCACAGCTTGCTAATGTTCAACAGTGTGTTGCACGTACAGTGCAAGGTTCTATGTAAAAAAAGCATAACAGCATTTTCTTTTCTTTTTAAACATGGGTACAGGAGCGATATATGCAGAATGATTAACACAGTGGGGTGTTTAGAAGGTTTTCCTTGCGCGCAACATTGATGAGGGTCATTACACTGATTCGTTCATTTTTGGCATTCGGCTTCCAGAAATGTTTATACATATACTGCAGTTTCATTCGTGATGTGCTTGCACATGTGTAACGCAGGTGGCTACCTCCTTGGGGAATCAGTGTACCCTCTGCTGCCCTGGCTCCTTCTCCTGTACAAAAGTACAACAAAAGGGTTCGCACAGCACGAAGAGGACTTCAACAGGCAGCACAGCCAGCAAAGGCTCACCACTGAGGGTGCCTTTGGTCTCCTGAAGAATCGTTTCCGGAGGCTCCTCTACGTCAACCCCCTATCCATCAAGCAAGCCGTCCTTACCATCATTGGGAGCTGCGTGCTGCACAACCCGTGCATACGCACCAGTGACAACACCGAGCTCCCCAGAGCAGGGCTGGATGTTCCTCTTCCTGACGACAACAGCGACCTTCAGCCTGTGCGGGAGACCTCAGGGACGAAATAGCTCTGCGTTTGTAAGTTCCACTCAAACCACCCCGCTCTACGCACGCAGTATTGTACACAGCATCGTGCGTACACGTAGCAAACCACTGCGTTGAGCAGTGGGAGGGTCGGTTGACCAGCTCCAACCCGGATCACCAACAACATCTGGTAGACCGGGCGAGACAGGCCGCCAAGACCCAGGGCTTCCTGGACTAAGGAGGTCCCCCACCTGGCGGTCAACCCAACAACATTGACTGCTCAATTAAATGTTTATTCCTCCTCCTCATCACTTCTAGTCATTTTGGACAAGACAAATCACTGCGCTGTATGCATCCTTTGTACACGCATGGTGCTAGGAGTGATTGTCATGTTTAGTGCCTTACACAACAAAAGTCTGTTTTCCATCAGTTCTAGCAGAGCCCGTCAATGCTTTTCAGGACGTGAAACTTCGCCGTCAAGCCATTGGAGAGCTTCGTACGCTGCCCAGGGAGGCCGCGCCGCAGCGCTGGCGTTTATGGGAGGGCAGCCGGCGAAGCGGTCGGAGGGGAGTGCGGCGAGTAGTAGCAGACGCTCCTTGTGGTGTTAGCAGGGCTCGTTCGCTTTGACCTGTCGCGTAAAGCTGAAATGGTTCGATTGCTTTATCAGTGCTGAAAAGTGCTCTGTGAACGATCATGCCACGTACTTGCTGCGTGCCTGGCTGCAGTTCTGGCTACAGAGGAAACGACGAGAAGGCATCGCTATTTCGCTTTCCTTCGGACGCCGAGCAATCCGCGAAGTGGAAACAAGTCATTCCCCGGCAGGAAGTTTCCGGATTTTGTTTCAACTCACCCCACGCTCGTGTTTGTGAAAAAACTTCGGCACTGCTGACGTCCTTGGTATGCCGAGTGCGTCGTGAATGCAGGAGTCGTATCACTGCGACGTGAGTTACCAAAGCTGCGAGCAGGAGCGGTTCCAAGTATATTTGAAGCCCTCCCCGCATATCTTCCGAAGCGGGAAGCTCGCCCCAGGTTTGTGATGCGGCAGCCGCCTACGAAACGACGCCGTGTCTCGCCAGATATCCGCAGAACAGGGGACACATCGAAAAACTGCAACCTAAGAACAGCGAACGCAAGTTTACGTGTGAATGAAGGTAAGTTTCTCTGAAGTTGCCACTTTTGTGCAGTGTCAGCAGAATTTACAGTTATAAATTGTAAATACAACGGCTCGTTTTAAGATCATACCTTTTTAACATTGCAGAGGATGAACAGGTAACACACACAAGCGTGGATAAAGCCTGCCAAACAGAGAAGCCAGTGCCTTCATACGAATTAAAAACGTTGAGGGCGCAACTTCGAAGCACGAAGCGTGAGCTTCAACAGTGTCAATTTCAGATTGCGAAAATGGCAAGTCGGACAAAAAAACTGAGCGTATTGGAGGGGAGGTTTCAGAAACTGTCTAATCGCGAGAAACTGATCTTCGACCAGTGCCTAATGAAGGCACACACTACGTCAGCGAAGGCGGCTCGGTACGTTTCAACACGTGGCCCCGCAAACGAGCCTGATTGTACACCAACTATGCTTGCTTCTGAACATTTTCCGGGTTTTTTTCAATGTGCCTGTAAATGCATTCCCTACAAAGATTAGGGTACTTCTGCACTGTTGCATAAATAGTGTGTGAGAAAGTAGTGGTAACTTTGCGTTTTTGAAGAACATTTTGTCGAAGAAGACGGCCAATCCCTATGGTAGGGCTATGTGCAACGAAGAAGAATAGGGGAGGTGCTAAAGGGATTGCGGCGAAGGAGACGGTGTGTTCTGGATTGCTCGGCGGTGATCGTGAGCAAGAGGGCAGCCTGCGGACGGACGCCGCTATCCACTACCGGTTGCGCGACCGTGATTCCCCTGCGACAGCCTAGAAGGCAACGGCCAGGGAACGACAGCACGTACCAGCGCCCCACGACCTGCCCACGTTCGAGGAACTTCCGCCGACGCACCAACGAAGCTCCAGCCAACCTTCACCCTCCCGAACAGCTCATCCAACACGTGAGACTGTTGGAGTTGACCAACTTGACTTCTTAAAACGGGCTCGTGTTTTTTTAAGTTAGCAGCCCTAGTTAGTTTTCTTTTTCCGTCGCCCTTCCACTCCGCGTGTTCTGCCATAACGCAACCCTATAAAGTGTGACTTTTCCAGTTCTTCCCTAACTTGCAGTGGCCTGTGTCGTTATTGTAACGTCCGTAATGCTGGGGATTGTTAGGAGCCTGTATTACATCACATAGTGCCTGCTACAACCAATGCACGAATTCTTTGCACACTGCCTGTTGTAGACTGTGTTGGTTTGTTCTATGGCCGGATCTCACACGTAATGACTTCTCTCATTTTCCCCTTACATAGACTGAATTAGTTGCACTCTGATTGCACGCACATATGCCCTTTGATTATAATTTTGTGTTGTTTGGTTGTTAGATTTTTACCAATGCGGCTGCTCGTTAGCATGTTTGTGATTGCGGCAACCTGCACTTTTTACCCTCAGATACAAGAAGGAATGGCGGTACGATTGCCTGCTAGTGAAAATAAAATCCACCCCTGCGTACACATTCCTCCACGAAAATCAGTATCTCCCCCTGCCACATCCTCGTACTTTTTACGCCTACCTAAGAATCCTGAAAGCTCATTTTGGGTTTGACGAAAATTTGTTCACTGCACACAAAGAGCAGCTGCGACAAGCCCATGAAAGGGAAACGCGAGGTTTGATACTGCTTATTGCATTTATTTTACATTAACTTGAGGTTGGATGTCGACATATATATTTTACTAAAACATTTTTTGCAGGTGTCCTCATGTTTGGTGAGATGAGTGTGAGGAAGAGTGTCCACCCGAAGGAATCGGACATGGCACTTCTGGGGAAGGTCGACTTGGGTGAACACACGAGACCCACCGACCTAGTGAACACACACATACACACACACGCGCGTGCACACACACACTTGCGCTTACACGCACACATATAAATCTGTTTCCCGAGAGGGAACAATTTCAAGTTTCTTACCTGTACCGTAGGCGGAGAGCTGGGATCGCATCGAAGCGGAGCTGCTGCTTCCGTCCGCAACCCATAGTTTGCACGAGGTTCGGGTTAATGCTGTATGCTTCGTTGGCGAAATCCCGCTCACAAACGTAAATGTATCGCCGAGCATCCGACGGCGTAAGTCCGATGAGCCGCAACCAAATTTTCTGCAGCTTTGGTTCTTGAGGCACCAAATGCTTGCTCCGGTCTCTATCGCTGTCTCTACAGCCAACGACGGGACACCGTTTGCGCCCATCCTTTTTCCTTCTCATTTCAAGGGCACAGTGTACTCACGGCAGACTCGCGGGAACGTTCACAGCACAGTACGCGCCGTCGACGGAACCCGGTTTGCTCAAACTAGGGAAACCCATACGCTCGCAAGCACTCGCCCAGACTCGCTGTACGCCATTTTTCGAACAAACGCCAAGCAGGTTGCCAGAGGTTGCGGCGTAGATGTGTTTGGTGCACAGCGCCACCGACGACAGCGGATTGCACGGGAAACGCGAAGGGAAAAGATTTTTTTGCCATTTTGATCATTTTAACTGCGACCTCAACAGCACGGCCCGAGTGACGTGGCTTACCCATGCCAGAGGTGCATAATGAGGAAAATTAAAGGGAGCGCAGTTGCTTTTTAAGCGTCTTTCACAGCGATTTGCGCGGTTACCGCTTCATGTACTCGTGTAATATTTGGCTCAGGTATTCCTGGGGGTGCAATTTATAAGTCGCGCAAGTTTACTTGCACTGCTCAAAAAGTGTTGCAGGGTTCCTTTAAGGAAAGACGGGGATAAGAAGGGATTTGAACTAACACACACTTTGGTGTGGCTGAGCCCCTGTATGTACACCGCGCTATGAATGCGAATTCTGAATGTAAGAAAAAATGTAAATTTCTGGACAACCTAGTAATATCGCGTAATGATGTTATAATAACACAACTGCAGTGATATCGCATGGATGTCGAGAAGCAGGTTATATAGAGTGAAACATTGTATGGACACCGCATGAATGTCCAGAAATGACATTGGATATTTTTACCATTTGTGGATATTCTATGGACTTTCGTGGTTTCTGGGAAATTACGAATGCCGTTAGCTCGAGAGTTCGATTAGTTTAGCTCGAATTCTTCTACGAACGCTCTTCTAGTCACACCTCTTTAGCGACGTTCACATTGCTGCGGCGGAATCGCAACAAAGCAAGCTTCGGTCGCAGAAACATCATAAAAGCGCCAGCATGCTGTTTGAAGACCCTTATAAGACACCGCGCCACCAACCTTGGATGGGCTGTCCTTTCGCTGCGTGGCTGGTTGCGATTTACTTCAGTCGCACCCTTGTAACCGCAGCCTGGGTAACGAAAAGCATTCCATATTGCGTGGTTTTTATAGCGTTCATTTCACGCGGCGTGGATTTTCAGAACTCATTTAGAGGTTGCAGCTTCCACGGTGATCGGAGTGTTCGACAAATGAACTGCATCACCTTTTTTTCGGATTTTGAATACAGTAAAACGTACAATAAATACATAGGATCTTTGCGGTACAGCCACAGTGATCAAGAACGTGGACTTGCGTTTTGCGTTTAGAGGAAGCGACGAATGATGTCAATTCACCGTAGCATCTTACTGCGTCACCTGGTGCCTTTGTTGTGAGCCCCACTATGGTCAGAGAAAACTCTACCCAAAGAAAGACTGTCGACGCCCATTCTTCGACGTTGTCGAAGCTCCAGTCGGAGAAGTTGACAGTTACTCAGCACATCCCGGCACAATTACTTGCAAACCGTACCAGCGCGACCACCACCCCCAGTGCTGTAACAGGAGGCATCGCCATCCTCTCCTACTCCTCCGCGAGAGGCGAACACTGCATCCGAACTGTATCCACAGGGAAGCGACCTGCCTTGCAACGACTAGCTACTGCACTGGACAATTCGGCAAGCGAAACGAGAGGACCACATGACCCGTACACCGGTAAAGAGAGGCTCGTGAATGAGAAGATTTTACACATGCTTAAACATCTGCTAAATATTATGCGACAATTGATCTCTGGTCGGCACAGCCAACCCGCCACAATCATGGTTCAGGAGAGCCGCTCATTGATCGTCTCGTGGAGCCACTCATTCAGGTACTTCAGACAGTTCTCATGGCGCTACAAACACAATTATTTGAGGAGAGACTTCAGAATTCTTTTGTGATGCCGTGTAACGCAGGAGGACTACGCAGGAAGATGTGTGATTTTCGGCAGCGTATATTGAAGTACCGATTCCCTGTTGTAGTGATACGTGAGGCAAACATTCCTTGCGCGTTTCTTGTCTCAGCTTGTCGCAGTTGTTAAGTTGGTGTCGCAGACAGATGGAATACCCCGCAAGGTGCGAATGTGCGTACGACAGGGCATACCCTACGTCAGACATACGATTTCCGCGCACGCCTCCAATAAATATATCTGTCTCTAATGCACAAGCGTCGGATTGTTTCAGTCATTCGCGCTTACATTCCTCCCCGCGTGGACATTGAGTGTACGTACCTGAATTCTGTTGTGCAAACCTGTCATGTCCGCGTATCATACTCGGCGATTTCACTGCACACTTCCGCCAGTTCAGCACTGCTACAATTAACAAGCAAAGAACTGCTCTGGCAGACCATATAAACAACAAAACTTCAGGTGCTATAAATGATGGTTCCCCTGCCTTTCCTCGTGGACGCTCACATATCAGTTTTTTTACCTTGCAGTGGTATCAAGGAATATACCGCCATCTGTCGGTTGGTGCTCTGATGCTGAAAGACATGGAAGTTACCACATACCAACTTACAGCAACCTCAATGGTTCCGATATCCCGAAGCCCCTAGGGTCCGCTGTACTGGCTAGTCGAAGTTTATGCTGAACGTTCAGGAGTTGTGCAAATATTACGTCGACGTCAGATGTAAAGACATATTGTTCACTAGGGGGGCTAGTACAAAGTCTGCTGGTACTTCCAACCATCCAACGGCCGTTGATGCCTTTTACAACGACTACGTGCTATCGGACACTGCGCAGAGAGGAAGTACAGAAGGACCCAAGCTTGAGCATATCTATTACAATGTCGCCGCACCCACCGAAAAATACGACGTCATTTCGATAATACAAGGAAGAGAGCAGTGGCAGCAGTTTTGCTCGTCGTTGGATCCACACAAGCCCCTCTCAAGGATCTGGCAAGTGTTGCCAAGTCTTCAGCCTCACTCCTAACTATTTCATCTATTTCAAGCGTTTGTTTTCCACCTCGGCCAAAGTGAAGTGAAGTAGCCGAGAAAAACTATAAAATGCTTGTTGATGCACCCCACGCCGTGGTCACCAGTGAAAGACACATGCAACAGACAACTCTCTACACGTCCCTTTTACGATGCAAGAGCTTGCCGCGGTTTCATCCTCCGCCGTTCACCTGCTCCAGGGCCTCATTGCGTACTGTATTGCATTTTGCGAAGCTTTGGAAGTGAAGGCCGAAAAGCCCTCCTATCATGGTTGAACGCAACGTGTTCTCCTGGATGTGTTCTAAACCTTTGGAAATGCAATCGTGCAGTTGCCTTACTGAAGCCAGAAAAATTCCTCTTTGAGATCTGCGCATACCGACCGATTGCCTTGGCAAGCTGCATTGACATGGTGATGGAGAGAATGGTGCTGTCCAAACTAGAATGTTTTCTGGGGGGAAAATATATTTATCCACAAATGACAGGTTGCTGAAAGGGGTTATCTTCCATTGACTGTGTCATCAAAATGACGTCATCTGTAAAGCGTGCCCTTTTTTTCGACATCTAACGCGCCTACCACAATGTTGCTCACGATGCTATTTTAAATGCTCTAGAAGCCATGGGTGTGGGCAGCCGACTCTACATGTGGATCTCGAGTTACCTTACTTGCCACACAATATTTACGCTCATGGGTTCTGGCGAGACAGGGCCCTACCGCGTCCCTGGTGGTGGTGTTCCGCAGGGTGATATACTGGGCCCTACTCTGTTTATCATTGCACAAATCGGCCTCGTGGACGAAATGAAGGACTACGCTTGTCTCCAGCAAAATGCGCTGTTCTTCCCTACACCACAAAGTCAATGATCCAATACAACATCACCATGGATGGCACGTTTAACACCGTCGTAATGCACCACACATTTCGTGGCGTTGTGGTGGACCACGGGCTCTAATCGACAAACTTTATGACGATGCTAAAGACAAAACTTTCTAGCTTTGTGCACAAACTCTTTTTGGATTCCCTCCATTAGAGCCTGCCGGTCATCTACAACTCGCCCACTTCATGCCTAATCACATTGGAAACCATGCAAGCACAAGCCCTAAGGGTATGCTAGCGTCTACCGCGATGTACTTCTATTCTGGGTGTCGAATATCCCGATGGGTATGCGCGTCTTAATCACCAACACCGTGTAGACCGTGTTAGTAAAGTGATCGTCCCGCAAAGGGCAGCCATGGCCCCGGTCTCGATTGTGTCGTTCTCTCGTAATATTTCCTGGTGCCGTTAAACCCGGGAGGATGACCGCACGCGACGACGAAGGAGACCACCTACGTCCCCTACAGCTTGAAGTTCCTAGAACCCCGCGATTTCAACTGCTGTTCCGCAGATCAGCCCCGCCCTCAGCCGGAGGACGGCATGGCTGGCCCTGACCACCCACCTACGACTGAATGGAACCTTCAACAGGACGCAGATACGCACCGTCACGTCCAAGGTACCATGCTTGGGAGCAACTGTACGTCCCCCGAGTACCAAGCTGGTGACGACCTGGACGCCCTGCGTTCGTTGAGAAAGGTTCTTCACGCTGCACTTACGAGGCTGCTTAATGCAGCGACCGCGCTCCGGCAAGCTCCCTCACCATCTACGTTGGACTTGGAGTTTGCTATCAACAAGCTCGAACAGAAGGACGCCGAACTCAACAAGCTGAACGATATGGTGGGTGAGCTGCTGCAAGGAGACGAGTTCGAATACAATTGCTACTACATTTTGCACTACCAGGAAAGGATATGCGGGGCCCTCAGTAGGCTGCGATCCACTTTGAACGATCTGCGAACAGCCGGCATTAAGTTTACCGAAAAGAGAACTTCACCCCGTCCACACGACCCCTCCCACGTCAGCTCACACACGTCAACTTCGCCAGTTGTCCTGCCGATGCTTCAGGTTTAGACTTTCCACGGTGAGCCACGTGGGTGCAAAGGGTTTCGGTGCAGTGTCGAGGCAACGGACCACAGCAACCCGAACTTTCCCGATATTGACAAAGTGGGAGCCAGCTGCGAGGGTGCGTCGCGCACCCCAGCGAAAGACAAACGTGAAGACACAAGGCTACGTCTGCCATGGAGAAGGACGACTGAGCGGTTCCTGTCGAAGTAGACGACGCAACACGTCAAATTAATAACGTGAAAGAAAGCATAGAGCCACCACTGTACACGTTCGAATATATCTTTGTTTCAGACTTCGTGAATGAGGAAGCCTTACCGGAGCTTCCTAAACTCTGGCTATCACCTATCGTCAAGTTAGACCGGGACGCTGCACCCAGGTTCGAGTCTCGTTCGATCTGCATTGCTAAGGTTAGGAAGTCTGAACCGCTATTGCTGACTATTTCGGGTTAATGTAACGAAACACCGACGCCTTGTCAAGAAACATCAATAACGCCTATTGAGCTGACACCTCCCACAAAATCAAGTTCGCCAGAATCGGAAACCGCCAAAAGGAAAACCCGAGGCAGGGACAAGACGAATCAGAATATACCAGCCAATTCGCTGCATGAGAACTGCAGGTACCATGAACCATTGGGACTTTCCCGACATCATCTTCACCAAAATATGACCATAACCGAAGGACAGGAAACGCGAGCTTGGAGCACAGTTTGGTTGTCGACTGCTTCACTTTGGCGGCCCTTGGCTGTTGTGAAAGCTGCGAGACGCCGGATGCACCGCTGGAAGCAAAAGAGGTGACAGCAGTTCAGGGTAGCTTTTCAAGGAATGACCTTCTCGAAAGACAAACAATACACTATGATTGAGGACGAATTGTGAAACCCCAATACGATTTTTCGCGGGTGGGAGTGGGGGTGTGACGAGGGGGTGTGACGAATGGGGAGTGACGAGCCGCTTCGACCTGAAGAAATTCAGCGTCCTGTGGAGCAACAGAGTCATAGCTAAGCGTTCGTGCGTGCCGACAGCAGAAGCATTCGTCGCCATACACAATGAGGGTCAGGGCAAGCACCGAGATAAGCTGAAGGTCGAGCAGCCTGTCATCTACCTCACCACCGTTTCTCACAATAAATTCGAGTAGCTGAAGCAGAAGTGAAATTTCAGAAGAAAAATTTTTAAAGATAGCACGAGTTATGTACAGAAAGATCAGAATCGTCTTTTCTCTTTTACATCAGAAATGTGCCATGCACCTGACTAATTCATTTATAAAATAGAGTGAGCCTAATTTCTAAGCAATTTATGGCATAAAGAATAAGGTCTGAAAGTGCAGTACTTTATGAAATACCAAAAGGTGAAACATGTTTCACGACAAAGGAAAAGCACATTAGTGCACAGAAAGTTACTGAAAACCATTAAAAGGGCCATGCAGACAAAACACAAGTTTGGTTCATTAAAAAGATTGCCTCGATAGAAACATTTTGACACGACTTTAAAGGGGCCATGAAGACAAAATACAAGTTTGCTTTATTCGAAAGATTTTGTGTTTTATAGTGCCCCCAGCGCTTGTCCAGAAGAAAACGATGGTTTGTTCACTGCGAAATTAATCAATTTAAGCTAAAATTTTGATTTTCACGCCAAAACGTGTGTTTGAATGACGTCTGCAGTAATATAAGAGCAGGTCTTTCAGCTAAAGTTGGTGTGGAGCGGAGACTTGTTTACTGTTAGTTGACCTAGATGGCGCCACCACACCACGGAAAGCAGTCTTATGTTTTTGGTTTGTTCGTGACCGTATTTAAACATGGCTTGTTTTTATTCATGGAGAAAATAATCATTTTGTGAAACATGGTGCTCGCTCGACAAATACGGTCACGTAAGACCATATTGTCGACCTTGCGTCAGTTGGCCAGTGTTGTCTGAGACAATTCCAAAGCCCCGCAGTGCTATGCATCTAAACGAAGCATAGTGCGTGCAGTACCAACAGCAGTACGCAGAGGTACTTCAATGTTTATGTGTACTTTCCTAACTTTCACCGTTTGTCCCATCATTCTTACCGGTATAAAAAGAATGTGCCCTAAATTTAAATGAAAATAGCTCTTTGGGCATGCTTATGAACTCTGCCTAATTTGTGTTTGCCGGCCTCAGCCGATCGCACAGCTCGGCATATGACATCATAGGTTCTGCTGCGGTAAATGAGCTAGTGGGTCGCATGGCTATTCCCTTTTTTTCCTAATTATGTAGCTTATTTGAGTGAAGTTTACGTTAAAAGTGGTGTCAACCTGATTCTACCGAGGCAATCTTTTGAAGGAACCAAACTTTACCTGTCTCCATGGCCCCTTTAAATGTAAACGTTGCTCAAATAAGCTACATAATTAGGAAAAAAGGGAATTGCCATGCGACCCACTAGCTCACTTCCCACACTAGGACACATGACACCATACGCACAGCCGTGCGATTGGCTGAGGCCAGCAAAAGCAAACACAAGTTAAGCAGGGCTTATAAGCTTGCAGAATAAGCTATTTTCGCTTAAATGTAATGCATATTCATTTTATAGCAGTAAGAATGGTGGGGTGAAACAATGGAAGTTACAAAAGAAGAACCAGTGCGTATTGCTGTAACTAATGCGCACACTATGCTTGTTATAGCAGCACAGCACTGTGGCGCTTTGGGGTTGTCTCAGACGACACTGGCCGAGCAGTGTAAGCGACATTGTCTTACGTGACCCTAATTGTAGACGTACCCCATGTTTCACGAAGCAATTAGTACCTACCGTAATAAAACCAAGCCAGGTGCAAATACAGTCAAAAACAAAGCAAAGGTGAAGACAGCATGGTGGCGATATTTAAGAGGATTGATGGTAAACAAGGCTCCGCAGTCCGCTGCAGGCAGGACGGCGCACTTGAAATTAGCTTGAAGACCCTTCCTTGTGATGTCATGGCAGACGTCACAAAACACGATTTGGCGGGAGAATCAAAATTTTAATTTAAACTGATTCATTTCTTGGCGAATAAAGCATCATTTGCTGCCCGACA
Organism: Haemaphysalis longicornis; assembly: GCA_013339765.2. Lineage (NCBI taxonomy): Eukaryota > Metazoa > Arthropoda > Arachnida > Ixodida > Ixodidae > Haemaphysalis > Haemaphysalis longicornis. The sequence continues at coordinate 11,296 of JABSTR010002957.1, read as the reverse complement.
CGTGCTAAGGGCACTACAAAACCCCAAATTTTTCGAAGAAAACAAGCTTGTATTTTGTCTGCATGGCCCTTTAATGTGGCAGTCACACTCCCTCAGGCCGCACGGCCACTTTTGAACAATACAGGGCTACCGTAAGGCATCGCTTTGCACCACACACACATAGAAATCATTCGAAAGTCCAGCTGATCTAGCTCTGATTGATATAAAATACTAGTTCTAAAACCTACTGCAAATGAAAAAAAACTTATAAAATAAAATTTTGGATCACGTGTACCTACATTCGAAAAGAATTATGTAGAACTATTCAACGTAAAGGGAGGACATTTGCTGTGTGCTTAGAAGACATGCCAATTGGCCACATCATGACAAATTTGTTCTCATCCAAATAGCTTTTCACCTGTCTGCTAAAAGGCAAATAAAAGCTAACAGAAGAAAATTGATAAACAGGTAACATTACACAGCTTAGAGCAGAAGAATAACACTTTGCACGTGTTGGCTGTATGCATATTTTTCTACCTTTAAAATTTGGCTGCATTTTGTTACCATTTTACGCACTGAGGTTTAAATGTGGAAATATATGTGCATGCCCACTTATGAGTTAGCGTTGAAAATGTGGGACCGTGTAAGGATGTATATTGCGACATTTTAACCTCGGAAATTAAAAAATTCCAAATAAATGCAGCGAAATTTTGACGGCAAAAAAATCAGTCTACAGCCAACATGTACAAAAACTATCACTGCTCTGCACTGAGTCATGTAAATATCAAGAAGAGAATTTCCCTTTTTAGACTTTTTTAGCAGAAATATGAAGAAATTTTGAAACCAATTGAATTTCATCATGCAGCCACTAATTGGTATGTATTATGAATGCACAGCAATCTATCCAATTTCTGTTTAATTGTTTTCTATAACTTCGAAAATACAGAGGCAAGTGAAGCAAAATAAGATTTTTCGAGTTTTAAATTTGAATTTGACTCTCATACACTAAGATAAATAATATTGATATCACTCAAAACTAGACAGGCTGCACTTGTAGTAGTACATTAGCCATGTATGTGGTGTTAGTTGACGCACAGCAGAGACCATACAAACGTCCAAATGGACAACCACACCCTGAGGGAGTACTGGTGCCATGCACCTTATTCTGGCATGATGCCCTGAAATCCGTAGTTTTTTTACCACGTAGTAGCTTACCACACACACACACACACACACACACACAAAAACAGTTTTGATTAGTGTCAGGAAAATATACATGAGCAATCAAGAAAAAGAAAATCAGATTAAACGACTTTCATATCATTCCTTGGCAGTCACTGCATTGGAGCTCCAAGGATTTTCTAGTGTGCCGCAGCTCTTTCTGCAGCACGTCAGAACTGTGTTGCTGTCTTCTTATCCTTTGGAGTTCCTTGTGGCTGGGGAGGCTTTCCATGGCCCATGAAGCTGCCTGCACATAATTTAGAAAACAACTTGTAATGAATTCAATGAACAGTGCGGACACCGGCTAGCTTGAACACTTCAAGTAAGGAAACACAACTCGAGCATTAGCGAAGTGTACAGATAAACATTTACCCATGGTGATTTCACACCATGGGTAAAAAGGCATGCTTACGAGTACAAGCTGAGCTTCGCTGATCTCTCACAATGCCCTTCCTGATACATGCTCTCGTGATTGCGCTACAGTCAAAATAAACCTCGCGGCCAGAACTCGTAACACTAAAGCAGCCCGCTGCCACGCGAAACCTTGACGAGCTTGCGGGTTGTTTTGCGCAGAAATTTGATGTGTGATAGAAATTTTGCTATTTAGTTCTGTTTCATGGACATGACCTTTACATTCCGTGACTGCCCAAACATTTCACCTGCTTCAGAAGTAAATGAAACAGTTTTTCTAAATAATTTTCAGTCAAGAGATTTTGAACTGGCTCTTACAATCATGCTTGTTGGCACAACGCATCACACACATGCAAGCTACTGCAGCCATTTACCATTAAACGTTTGTCAAATGCGCCATTACATTAGTCTTCCCTGGGATCCAATGGTGCAAAGCACAATGAAATATAACAGCGTAACAATAAGGACGACACTAGACACGGGAGTCGCAGTTTTCTGGTAATGCCCACAAGGTTTAAAGCTGCCTGTAAAAACTGCTAATTGCATCTCTGAGTGTCTGCTTGCCGACAAGAGACTACAGGAAACTGGCAAAAAAAAAGAAATATAGCTGCTTGGCAGTTAAAGACTGACTGCATACCTATATTCAGAGCATATCGTGCAATTTGAGAAAGATTACAAACAAAATGAGTGAAAGGTTGTGTTTACCGCTCATGAAAAATTGTTAAGGCTTTTTAAGAGTAACCGCACTGTGAAGTCAGTCTTCGCAGCCCTTTAAACAAGATTCAAAACAACCCCCACAGTCCCCTTCTTTAAAACAGTCGTCAAAGCGGCCCAGATCTGAGTTTTCAAAGCGGCCCAGATCACGTTGCCATTTGTTGCATAGTTTGCCGGAATTCTCTTTGCTGTGGAGGTTGTGTAGTCGCCAACATGCCCATCTACAAACGGCCGCAAAGTTACAGCAGCAAGCCAGATTTAGATTGCAGCACAGTCATAAGCACATACAAGGAAGGGCAGGCGATCACGCGAGCTGAGTAAATTGAGCACATCACACACTGACATGCTACTCAGTGAAAAATGTTAAACGCGTAAATTATAACGCATACCGCCTGCGCTTAGCCGCTCTATCATTTCTGAAAAAAAATAAAAAGAAAAAAAACGCAGTCAGTACCGAGGGCTTTCACTCGATTGTCTCACGCGTTGACAAAACCCGAGATGTGGTTTTATCTAAATACATGCGAGAAATGAGTGATTTCGTTCCGGGTAGCGCGGGACTGATGATTGAGGCCTAGAACTAGGAACTAAGCTACGCGAAAAGTTTTAGTTAGTCAAACTATTGAGGCCCAATAATGTCTCTTTGTCTGGGGTTGTTCTTGCTCGGCTTTCCGGCATCTGCGGCGTTTTTTTTTTAATCTGTTGCAGTGATTCCCTGCTACACTAGTTGTATAATAAATTCATGTAAAATAATCAACAGCTAGAGGCACAAAACAAGTTGAGCGACGCGAAACAGTGCAGCAAGCGTTGCAACTTCTCCCGCCACCCCGGGAGACGCCTTTCGACCGTTTCCGCACTGAGCACCCACCTTCGACCACAGAGCAAGAAATCATGCATAAAACACAAGAGGGGCATTGGAAGGGTTTAAACACTGAGTGGTACATATAAACGACTTGCAATAGTTACCATGTGAAATGACGTTCCAGCAGCACGGGAGCACGGCGCGCACGGCGCACAATTCCATCCGCGGGCGGCCATGTTTATAAAACTGCGATGGCTGAATCGGCTGAATCAGTTTCGTAAAAAGCTCACAGACGTCTCTAATGGTGCAGAATAACAACGAAGCTTTAAAAATGTATTGAGATATAATTAAAATAAAATAGAAATTTTAGTTTTTAACTTACAGTTTGAAATATTGTACATAAATACGAAATAAAATGGCAACAAGGCAGACCAGAACCAAGCAGCAGGCCATCTGAGCGGGACGGTTCTTTCCTCCCTTAGAAAGATGCCGTGCTCAAAAGCAGCGTTTTCAGTTGGTTTAATCAGTGTACTAGCCTTTCTCTGAAGCACTTGCTGTAACAATCACGCGCTACCTGCGGGTACGCGAAGCATTTGCTCATGGAGAAAAGAAAGTTTGTCTTCTCCATGCATTTGCTTTACGACTGTACCTCCTTCACGCGCATTACACGCGCCTATGCGGTTTTATTCTTCTATGCACAAAAACAAAATATCGGGCAGACCGAATCAACAAAAGCAACGCATGCGCTTCCGCATACATCCACAATCACAGCCATTCGCCAAACAACAAGTATCTAAAATAAAATAGTGGCTACTAAAGCCAAAACAATAACATCAATTAACAGCAATGGTGATGGCTGGTGTATAGGGCCAGATTTGATTTATGCGTGATAGGAAATGAGGTTAAAAAAATTCACATCTGACAAGTACTCACACACCACGGTTAACCGGAAACATGGCATCGTCCACCTAGAAACTGGATGGATGTAGGGGATATGTTGTCTGTAGAGTTCTCTGAGTGTTTGTGTCGTGTTTGTGTGAGTGCCTTGCATGTTATTAGTATGTGCACTACGGATAGGGCCTCTCCGCACCTGCCGCACTGGGGTCTAGGAGATCCCGTCAGCAGATACGTGTGCGTCGCATGGGTGTGCCCTATCCGCAGCCTTGCCAAGGCGACTTCTGTGTGTCTGTGTGTGAGTCAGTTGTGTACCGTCCCAAGTGTGGCTTTATTACGTGTAGTTTGTTGTCTGTCTGTTCGTCCCAGTGTGTTTTGCCATGTTCTGCGCAGGTGTTGTTGTATGTGAGGCTTGAGGTCTGTATATGTTACGCTTGTTATGTCGCGACAGTGTTCCTGAGTGCAGCAGCACCGGCCCTCTCGTCCGCCAACTCGTTCCCAGCGATCCCAGCGTGTCCTGGGACCCAGCAGAGGAGCAGCCGATGCTTCTCCGCATACACCGACATGATAGTTGTTGAATACAAGATAACTATGTGGTTTTGGGGGGTTATGCGATGATAATGCGCGAACAACACTCAAAGAATCTGTGTAGATGATGGAATTGGGAATTTGATTTTCAAGGATATGTCGTACAATCAGTAACAATTCCCGTACGCTTCTACTGAAAAATTGTTGTGTGCAACGCTCATGGTTCTGGATGCATTGAAATTCGGACCATGAGCAGCGCACGGACACCATAGTGGAGGTTTTAGAAGCGTCACTGTAGAATTCAGCACGTGGGTATTTGAACTGCAAAGAAAGAAAGTGCTGAAGTATTGCAGCTCGCGGTACCCGATTTTTGTCAAGCTTTATAAAAGAAAGGTCACAGGACACAGGGCGAACTTGCCAGGCGGTTAAAATGTTTAAAGAGAATGACCTGTACACGTCTAAAAACGAAGCACTCAGATCCGAGGCTCGCTCTCTCGCTCGAAGTGAAAAGGCGGAGTAACGGACGGGCGATTTACAACAGCACAGATGTGGATGTATCGTTAAGGACAGGATAAAAAGGGTGGTTATTCCTGAGATGAAATCTTAAAACGCATAAAGTAAGTCCAGGTACGTTCGCTGGTTCTCAAGGCTCCACTTATTACATTCAACATATAGACTCTCGACAGGGCTAGTGCGAAAAGCACCCGACGCAAGCCGTAGCCCAAGTGTAGTACTGGGTCAAGCATTCGCAATGCTGTTTTACTCGCTGACCCATATACCACACTGCCATAGTCCAAACGAGACCCAACCAAAGCAGTATAGAGCCGTAGTAGGAGTTCTTTGTCGGACCATACGAATTGTGGGAGAGAACCTTCAGGATATCATTGTTTTAAGACATTTATGTTTAAGTTTCTTGATGTGTGGAATGAATGTGAGTTTTGGTCAAACACAACACCTAAAAACTTGTGCTCCTTGTTCACAGGAAGCGACACGTCATTAAGGGTTAATGTCTGGGTCTGGAAGGATCCCGGCGCTTCCTAGAGAACACAACGCAGGAGCTTTTTGCAGGATTCAATTTAAAACCATTTTTTGTCTGCCCAGCTGGCAAGTTTCTTGACGCCGAGCTGGGACCTTGACGTTCGCATATTGACATATACAAGATTTAAACGATATCTGCACGTCATCTACATACATAAGTAAGAAATTGTAGGCGGCATTGCTTCCCAAGGGAGTTATCTTTACTATGAGAGAGTGCAGCTTAGAACTCCACCTTGCGGCACGCCATTTTCCTGCACGTGTACCTTTGGACAGTTCAGAACCAACTCTGACGCGAAAGGTTCTCTCTGACAAATAACTAATAACGGTATTTAACATGTTACCAGAGACACCGAACGACTTAAGGTCAGTAAGTATGCCATAACCGCCATGCGGTGTCATAGGCCTTCTCTATGTCAAAAAACACCGTAAGACAGAATTGTTTGTGAATGAAGGCATCCTTAATGTATGACTTCTAGTGCCACAAGTTGATCGTTTGGGATCTCCCTGCCCTGAAGCCCTGCCTGGCAGCTCTCAAGAAGACCGTTGTACTCCAAAAAGTACACAAGCCTCCGGTTATCATCTTCTCGAGAAGGCTTGCACAGGCAGCTGGTCAGGGCAATGGGTCGATAGCTAGCGGGAGAAGAAGGGTCCTTCCCTTCTTTCAAAAATGCTACAACTATGGCATCCCTCCAAGACTTGGAATGTGCCCCGAAAGCCATATCTTGTTGAAAAGGTGAAGGAGTGTTACAAGAGTGTCTGTGTGTAAGTTCTGTATCATTGTATATGTAATGTTGTCTGGGCCTGGAGCTGAGGGTTTACACGTGCTCAGAGCACCCCTCAGCTCATGTAGTGAAAACTCAGAGTTGTATAAGAAGTGAATGACCTTTGTTGTTGTCATGTAACGGCTTCTTTTCAAGAGGCATGTGTTTTGTTTCAGGAAAGTGTTCGTGTAGTGTGCAGAACTGGACACGTGTTGGAAGTGTTGTGTGCGAGTGTGTCAGCCTGGTCTTCGAGTGTGTCCCCTGTTGTACTGACCAGGGCAGGCTGTGTGTATGTTGTCCTTTGAGTTTGCGTATACGTGTCCATACCTTGCGTGTGTCTGTGTATGAGTTTATAGATGTTATGAATGAGCGCCAACTCTCTCGTTTTGCCTCACGGCGCACACGTTTTCCTAACGCCTTGGCCCGTTTGAACAAAAATGAGGTTACCCGACGTGGGGTACCGACGAAGGACACCCCACGCCTTGTTCTGGGGCCTCTCGCGCCCGCCTACAGTCCCTCATTCCCACACGGCCTCCGCTGGTTGCACGGGGCACCACAGGCGTGGGAATGGACTTTTCGGCGGCGTCGAGGATGTGCGCCGTGAGGAGTTGTGCGCTTCATCTACGTGTAGGTGTGCTATGGATGTGTGGTGTAGTTTCGATGACTCTGTAAATGTTTTTTTCCAGTTAGCTCGTGCTTCTTGATGATGATGATGGTTGGTGTTTATTGCGCAAGGCCGACGAGGGCAAAGAGCGCCAGAGAAGTTATTTAATGAAAACAAGTGATTACCACAAAAGGTAGGTATAAAATGTGTAAACTGGACACAGTAAGATCAATAAGATAATGGTGATGGCTGGTGTATAGGCCAGATTGATTACGCATGATAGGAAATGAGGTTTAAAAACTTAACATCTCAAATATTTAAAAACGCGTTTCACAGAAACCATGGCATCGTCACCTAGAAACAGAGATGGGTGTAGGGGAATATGTTGTCTGTAGAGTTCTCTGAAGTGTTTGTGTCGTGTTGTGTAAGTGCCTTGCATTGATTAGTATGTGGACTACGGATAGGCCCTCCCCACACCTGCTACACAGGGGTCTTGGAGATCCCGTGAGCAGGTGCGAGTGCGTTACATGCGTATGGCCTATCCGTAACCTAGCTAGGTAACTTCAATGTGCCTGTTGTGTGAGTCAGTAATGTATTGTCCCAAGTGTGGTTTTATTACGTGTAGTTTGTTTTTGTCTGTTCGCTCCAGTCTGCTTGCCAAGTTTTACGGAGTTGTTGTCTAATGTGTGCTTGAGGTCTGTGTAAGGTAGTGTTGCCATGTCGACTGTGTTTCGGAGTGCAGCATTGGCGGCCATTTCATCCGCCACTTCATTACCGCCAATGCCAGAGTGGCCTGGCACCCAACACACAGTCACCCCAAGGTTTGAAGAATAAGCTACCATAATCGTTTGAAGACAAGATTAATGACATGGTTTTTTGATGACTTTCCGGATGATAATGCACGGACGACGCTCAACGAATCTGTATAAATGACGGATGTAGGAATATGATGTTCAACTATGTGACTTACAACTAGAAATATGCCATATGCCTCTGCCGTAAAAATACTTGTATTAACATTCATTGTTCTACATGCTTCAAATTGGGCCCATGCGCAGCACAAGACACCGCAGTGGACGTTTTAGATGCATCGCTGAAAAACTCTGCAGCCCTGTATTTATTCTGCAGATGCATGAAATGCTGCAAAATCCCACTTCTTGGTGTCCTGTTCTTCTTGTTGTATTGTACGAAAGACAAGTCACATGCCACAGGACGAAGATGCCATGGTGCTACAAGATCAGTGTGAGATGATTTGAATGTGTCTAAGAGGGAGACGTCATGAATAGTCATCTCGTCCCTCACTCTCGATGCGAGAAAGGAAGAAATAGATGGGCGGTTTAAAAAGAGTTTTGTTGTGGACGTATCATTAAAAACCGGTTTAAAGGGATGGTTATTCATTGATGAGATTTTGGAGGCATATAGGAGGTCAACATAAGTTCGCTGGTACGCTAAGCACCATTTGTCGCACTCTGCATAAAGACTGTGGACAGGACTGGTACGGAACGCCCCACAAGACAGGCGAAGCCCTAAGTGAAGCACTGGTCGAGCATTTTAAGTGCTGTTTTTGTGGCTGACCCATACACAACGCTTCCGTAGTCCAACCGTGACCCTACCAACGCGGCATAAAGTCGAAGCAGGAGTTGTTTGTCTGCACCGTACGATTGGTGAGACAGGACTTTTAGAATATTCATTGTTTTTAGGCATTTTTGTTTAAGTCGTTTTATGTGGGGTATGAATGAGAGTTCTCGTCAAACACCACACCCAAAAACTTGTGTTCTCTTTTTACTGGAATCGAGTCACCAAAGAGTTTTACGTCGGGATCGGGCAGGATGCCCCGCCTTTTTGAGAATACAACGCAGGTACTTTTAGAAGGATTAAGTTTAAATCCAATTTCATCTGCCCAGCGAGAAAGTTTATTTACCCCAAGCTGGACCTGACGTTCACAAATGGATATGTTACATGATTTGAAAGATATTTGAACGTCATCTACATACATCAAGCAGGATATGGTTGGCGGCAGTGCCTTTCGGAGAGAGTTCATCTTAGCTATAACAAGGTGCAGCTCAATACGCCACCTTGAGGCACGCCATTCTCCTGCACGTGAACATTTGAAAGTGCCGAACCGACCCTGACACGAAATGTTCGTGAAGACATGTAACTACAAAGAGTGTTCAGCATGTTACCCGAGATACCAAAACCTTTTAGGTCTCTAAGAATGCCGTAGCGCCATGCTGGTATCATATGCTTTTCAATGTCAAAAATACTGTCATCAGTATTGCTTATGAATGAATGCATCCTTTATGTAGGCCTCTAGAGAAACCAGTTGATCATTTGTGCATCCCCCGCCCGGAAGCCTGCCTGGCAGCCCTCGAGAAGACCATTGTACTCAAGAAAGTACACGAGCCTACGGTTTATCATCTTCTCGAGGAGCTTGCACAGGCAGCTTGTCAAAGCAATGGGCCGGTAACTGGATGGAGAGGAAGGGTCCTTCCCTTCCTTTAGGAAAGCCACTACTATGGCCTCCCTCCAAGAGCGAGGAATGTGCCCCGAAAGCCAAATTTTGTTATATAGGTGGAGGAGTGTTAGAAGAGTGTCTGAGTGTAGGTGCTGTATCATTGTATATGTGATGTTGTCTGGGCCTGGAGCTGAGGGTTTACAAGTGCTCAGAGCGGTCCTCAGCTCATGAAGTGAAAACTCCGAGTTATAAGAGGAGGTTGACTTATCATTATCAAGTAAAGACTTCTTTTCAGCCAATTGTTGGTGTTTCATGAAAGTGCTAGTGTAGTGTGCTGAACTGGACACGTGTGGAAGTGTTGTGCGAGTGTGTTAGCCTGGTCTTCCAGTTTGTCCCCTGTTGTACTGACCAGGGGCAGGCTGTGTGTCTGTTGTCCTTTTAGTTTGCGTATTCGTGTCCAGACTTTGCGAGAGTCAGTGTAAGAGTTTATGGATGTTACGAATGAGCGCCAACTCTCTCGTTTTTGCCTCACGGCGCACACGTTTTCCCATCGCCTTAGCCCTTTTGAACAATAAAAGGTTTCCCGACGTGGGGTACCTGCGCAGGATACCCCACGCCTTGTTCTGGGCCTCTCGCGCCCGCCTACAGGCCTCATTCCACCACGGCCTCCGCTGGTTGCGCGGGGCACCAGAGACGTGGGGAATGGACTTTTCGGCGGCGTCGAGGATGTGCGCCGTGAGGAGTTGGGTAGCTTCTTCAACGTGTATGGTGTCCTATGGATGTGTGGTGTAGTTGGGATGTCTCTGTAAATGTATTCCAGTTAGCTCGTGCTTCATTGAACCTATTATGGGAAGATGAACTGCTTGGGCCTTTACCTATATATGTAAGTGAGGTGGGGAAGTGGTCACTGCATATGGGTCAGTTCCCACACCCCACTCGAGAAGAGGAAAGAGAAACTGCGGAGCCAATCGCCAAGTCAAGACATGAGTATGTGTTTGGTCCTATGTTATGGTATGTAGGCTGTTTCTTGTTGAAAAGGCATGCTCCTGAAGATGTAAGGAATTTCTCTATCAGGCGCCTCGGGCATCCGTTCTGGAAGAGCCCCAAAGAGATTTGTGAGCATTAAGGTCGCCTGTCAGGATGTATGGTTAGGGCAGTTGGTCAACCAGCGCCTCGAAGTCAGAGCTCGGAGTGTTAGCCATCAGGAGGAATGTATAATGGAGCATACCGTTATCAACCTTTAAATATTTTGTTCGAATTGCTACAGCCTCAAGGACAGTTTCAAGGTGACAGGGTGGCATGCTAAGGATTTTGCGGACAATTATGGCCACACCGCCAGAAGAGTGTGTGCAGCCATCCCTGTCTTTCCTGTATACCAGGTAACTATTCAAGAAATTTGTGGTTTTGGAATTAAGATGTGTTTCCTGACACACATTAAACTTGGCTGATTGGCATGCAGAATCTCATCACGTCGTCAAGATTATTCAGAAAGCCTCTGCAGTTCCATAGAACAATGTTTTCTCTTCCCATTATGATGTGTTAGAGCTACTGGAGTGTGATTATTTATGTAGGGTCTTTCGGGCTTGGACTCTTGGACGGGGTTTCTTTACCTCCTCTGGAGGTTTAGATGGGGGGACCCGTTCCTTCCGCTGCGAAGCAGACAGGAAGGGTCCACATCCAAGTCATCATCGGATTTGGAAGGGGTACCCGGCGTACCGGACCCCCCGGACCTGGCACCCTTTGCGGTGCCCGTTTTTTTTGGCCGCGACCGCCGAGGGCTCAGGAGCGCCCGGGGGGCACAGGCGGTGCGGCGGAGTGGGAACTGCTTGCGGTTTCCTCCAGCTCCATCTCCTCCGGGCCCTCGCATGAGCTTCGGGCCGGTGGAATGGAGG